>SNRU01011979.1:0-17595 GCA_006130075.1 Branta canadensis | reverse complement strand
CACATGGCACTGCCCCTGCAGAGCCAGAGCAGCTCTCAGAGGAAGGATGTCATGCAAGGAAGGCAGTGCAGGCTCCTTTCTTTTATTTAAATTCTCAGAGGGCCTGGCTCCTCATATACAGCATCTCTGAGCTATACTTGACAGGTATATACTTTAAAACAAATGAGATGAATCATATCATTTTAATGGGCAACTTTAGCCACATTTAAACAAAGAAAGTCCTGTAATGAAAACACTCATAAGTACACAAACACACACAAAAATAATAATATACGTAATATTAGTTGTTCTTGTAGTCATTGACATTATTAGTCATCTACAGAGGTAGAATGGAAATCTATTGTTTCCGAAACACATCTAGTCATCAATTTCCACAACACATGCTTGAGCTCCTTGTTCCTCATGCTGTAGATGAGGGGGTTCAGTGCTGGAGGCACCACCGAATAGAAAACTGCCACTGCAAGATCCAGGGACGGAGAGGAGATGGAGGGGGGCTTCAGGTAGGCAAATATGCCAGTACAGAGAAACAGGGAGACCACGGCCAGGTGAGGGAGGCACGTGGAAAAGGCTTTGTGACGGCCCTGCTCAGAGGGGATCTTCAGCACTGCCCTGAAGATCTGAATATAGGAGAAAACAATGAAAACAAAACAGCCAAAAGCTAAAGAAACACTCCACACAAGTGCCCCAACTTCCCTGAGGTAGGCATCTGAGCAGGAGAGCTTGAGGATCTGGGGGATTTCACAGAAGAACTGGTCCACAGCATTACCTTGGCAGAGGGGCAGGGAAAAGGTAGTGGCCGTGTGCAGGACAGCATTGAGAAAGCCACTGCCCCAGGCAGCTGCTGCCATCTGGGCACAAGCTCTGCTGCCCACGAGGCTCCCGTAGTGCAGGGGCTTGCAGATGGCCACGTAGCGGTCGTATGACATGATGGTGAGAAAACAAAACTCCGCTCCAATGAAGAAGACAAAGAAAAAGACCTGTGCAGCACATCCCTGATAGGAGATGGCCCTGGTGTCCCAGAGGGCATTGGCCATGGCTTTGGGCAGAGTGGTGGAGATGCAGCCCAGGTCGAGGAGGGCGAGGTTGAGGAGGAAGAAGTACATGGGGGTGTGGAGGTGGTGGTCGCAGGCTACGGCGGTGAGGATGAGGCCGTTGCCCAGGAGGGCAGCCAGGTAGATGGCCGGGAAGAGCCCGAAGTGCAGGAGCTGCAGCTCCCGCGTGTCTGCAAATGCCAGCAGGAGGAACTCGGTGATGGAGCTGCTGTTGGGCATTTGCTGACTTTGGACGCAGTTGTCTGTTGAAAAGGAGAAGGCAGAAAGATGTTGGAACAGACTTATCTGAGGAAAACCTGTTGCAAGTCTTAGAGCACTCTCATTGCAAGCGTCTCTCTTTACAGGAGAAACTTTCTGCAGCTCTCCTGCCTGAGCTCGTGCTGGCTGAGAGTGGCACTGGGAGCAGGGGCTTCTCTGGGCTCCAGAGGAGTCCTTCCTGCTGTGCAGCAGGAGGGGAGCAGGAACATGGGGGAAACTCAAGTTCAGTCCACTGTTCAGGTCAATGAAATTTGCAGTGCTGTTTCAAACAACGCACTCAATGCAGAATAGTGCTGCAGATGCCACTGCTGAACACTCCTGTTCTCTGCTGCCCTGTGTCACCCCTCTGTGAGCTGCAGGACAGTCCCGCTCAGGTGTTTCCCTGAGAAGAAACTGGAGACAGCTGAGAGCAGAGAAGCCCCAGTCCAAGTGCAGCTGGGCAGAATCCTCACCTTGTCTGTGGGTTGTGAGCAAGATCTCAGCTCTTGTCTCCTAGCCAGGGCTGCAGAGGCCTCACTCCAGCTGCCCACAGACAGCCATCCAGCAGGAAGGACATGGCCTTAGCACAGAGGTCTCTCCTCCTTGAGGCACCTGGATAACACAAGGATGCCACGAGAGAGCTGCATCCTGCTGGAGAGCAGCCTGCAGACCAGGAGGATGCCCCACAGACAGAGCTAGATATCCACAAGCTGGGGTGTCCCAATATCCAGTCTGCATCCCCTGCAGTGTCTGAAGGAGGCTTGGCCACCCACTTTTGGCTGACCAGGGGCAGCTGGGTTATGACACTCCGAGGGGCTTCTGCCAGACTTCCTCACCTCGCAGTGCCATCCAGCAGGACTCCCAAAGCCTACTGCATTGCCCACTGCCCTCCCAGAAACAAGACCCAGCAGGAGACCCTTCCAGGACGTGCAGCTGCATGGCCCTGCAGCCAGAGACGTACCTTGTCAAGGGCTGTGCAGATTTCTCCTGCAGGCAGCTCTCAGCATCCTCCCACTGCCAACTGCCTCCAAGCCCTCTCTCCTTCTCTCCTGTCCCCGTGCCACCTGCGGTCAGAGCCCCCAGCCCTGCTGCGCTGTGCACAGGAGCTGCTCCTGGGCACAGCTGTCTCTCTGCACCACGGCCCTCTTGCCACGAGCTCTCTCTGTCCCATGAGCCCGGCCCAGCTCAGCACCACACGCCCAGCCCAAGGCATTGCAATCCCCCCTCGGGGGACTTTGCTGAGGAGCCCACGAACCTCAGGCACTGGGAGACAATTGAAGACATCTCTGAAGGAGTCCAAGTCAGAGGCAAGTTTCCTGCAGTGTCCCCCTGAGGGCCAGCCCTGACACAGCCTCCCTTGGAGCTCGTTAGAGCAGAGCATTGGAGGCAGTGAGGACAAGGAGACAAAGGCAGTGTGAAGGTGACCCTGATGTGTAGGAAAACTGGATGTGTTTCACCAAGCACAAGGGTTAGGCCTTGACCCCAGCCCCTGGGAAGGGAGATCCTTTCCCCTCACACACTGCTCAGGGCCCTTCCTGGGGCAGGAGGAGATGGGGATGTGCATGGCCAAGTGCAGGAGAATGGTACGAGCCCTGCCTGGTTCATGGGTGGAGGCGAGGAGGCAATGAGGCCCTGGTGCTTTACCGATACGCTGTCTCCTCCTGGGCCTCAGTGGCAGAGACAACAGCCAGAGCCATGGACACAAAGCCCTGGGTCCTGTTGGGAGTTACAGCCTTGATAGAACCCTTGATCCTCTCCACACCAGACTGTGCTAGGGACTCCCAGACCTGTACCTCTTTTCCTGCTGGCTCTAGACCCTTGTCCATGTGGTAACTCACAGGATCTGAGCTGAGTCTGATACCTCTGATCTTCTTGGTGGCCATGCTCCTCATAAGGCAGCTCTGTAGGAAGCTGGCCTGGTTCCTGGGGAGCAGCACCACTGCTCGTATGGCATCCCTCGTGGTGCCCAGGCCCTCCTCCTCCTGGGCACTGCTCACTCAGCAGCGTCCCAGTCTGCCCTGATGTGTGGGGTTCCTCTTCCTGTGGTGCAGGACTGGGCTCTTCTCCGTGTAAATGTCAAGAGGTTTTTGTAGGCAAAATCCTGCAGTTTCTCAAGTTTCCCCTGGACAGAATCTCCATTCTGTCAGCTGTTAACGTCTGCAGGCAGATGGCTCACCCTGATTACGCTGTCTATTACAAGATAACTGCATCAACAATTGCAGGAACATTTTGGACAATACAGGATTTAGTGGAATAAAACTGCAGCATACTACCACAGAATTATAAGGGTTTGAATTGCACTGGATTCTACCTTTTCTCTGCTTCCTTCTCATGCATGCCGTCATTTTGTTTGGAACCGCATTCTAAATGTTGTGAGGCTGTGCAGGGACAAAATTTGAAGGTCGAAAGACCAACTGGAGCCCAATCTATCTATTAAGGATAATTTAAAAAATAATGTTTTTTTTTTTTTTTAATTCATAAAATTAATAAAAAAAAAATATTAATGAGAGTCTTGATCCTCTATTGGTTGTGGGGGGAAACATAGGTAAAGGTGACGAGGAAAATGCTGAGGTTTTTATTGTTTCCTTTGCCTCAGTCTACAACACCAAGAACAGTGGTTCTCCTGGTACTCAGACTCCTGAACTGGTAGATAGGGACAGCGAGTGGCATGAAGCCCTCAATCCATGAGGAAAACTTTTGAGACCTGCTACTCCACTTAGACGTATGCAAGTCTATGGAGCCAGGTGGGATCCACGTGTTGGTACTGAGGGAGCTGGCAGAAGTGCTCACCAGGCCACTTTCCATCATTTATCAGCAGTCCTGGCTATCAGGCAAGGTCCCAGTTGACTGGCGACTAGCAAATGTGACGGCCATCTACAAGAAGGGACAGAAGGAGCATCTGGGGAACTACAGGCCTGCCAGTCTGACCTCGGTGCTGGGGAAGCTCATGGAGCAGATTATCTTGAGTAGCATCACGTAACACTTCCAGGACCACCAGGTGACCAGGCCCAGTCAGCATGGGTTTACCAAAGCCAGGTCCTGCTTGGCAAATCTGATCTCCTTCTAAGACAAGGTGATGTGCTCAGTGGAGAAGAGAAAGGCTGTGGATGTGTTCTACCTAGACCTCAGTAAGGCTTTTGAAACTGTTTCCCCCAGCATTCTCCTGGGGAAACTGGCTGCTCAAGGCCAGGATGGATGGATGCTTTCTTGGGTTAAAAATTGGCTGTATCTTCTTTTTCAATAATTTCATCAGTGATCTGGATGAAGGGATCGAGTGCACCCTCAGTAAGTTTGCAGACGACACCAAGTTAGATGCAAGTATAGATCGACTCAAGAGTAGGAGGGCTCTGCAGAGGGATCTGGATAGGCTGCACCCATGGGCTGAGGTCAACTGTATGAAGTTCAACAAGGCCAAGTGCCGGGTCCTGCACTTGGGGCACAAAAGCCCAACATAATGCTGGGGGAAGGGTGTCTGGACAGCTGCCCAGGGGAAAAGGATCTGGGGATATTGGTGGATAGTCGGCTGAATAGGAGCCAGCAGGGTGCTCAGGTGGCCAAGAAGGCCAACAGCATCCTGGCTTGTACCAGAAATAGTGTGGCCAGCAGGAATAGGGAAGTGATTGTGCCTCTGTACTCAGCCCTGGTGAGGCCACACCTTGAGTACTGCATTCAGCTCTGGGGCCCCCAGCACAAGAAGGACATGGATCTGTTAGAATGAGTCCAAAGGAGGGCCATGAGGATGATCATAGAATCATAGAATCATAGAATATCCCGAGTTGGAAGGGACCCATAAGGATCATCAAGTCCAACTCCTGGCACCGCACAGGTCTGCCCAAAAGTTCAGACCATGTGACTAAGTGCACAGTCCAATCTCTTCTTAAATTCAGACAGGCTTGGTGCAGTGACTACTTCCCTGGGGAGCCTGTTCCAGTGGGCGACCACCCTCTCTGTGAAGAACCTCTTCCTGATGTCAAGCCTAAACTTTCCCCACCTCAGCTTAACACCGTTCCCACGGGTCCTGTCCCTGGTGATAACTGAGGATAGGTCACCTGCCCCTCCACTCCCCCTCCTGAGGAAGTTGTAGACTGCGATGAGGTCCCCCTTCAGCCTCCTCTTCTCCAGGCTGACCAGGCCCAGCGACCTCAGCCGCTCCTCGTATGTTTTACCCTCTAGGCCCTTCACCATTTTCGTCGCCCTCCTCTGGACATTCTCCAACAGTTTAATGTCCTTTTTATACTGTGGTGCCCAGAACTGCACACAGTACTCGAGGTGAGGCCGCACCAGCGCAGAGTAGAGCAGGACAATCACTTCCCTCAACTGACTAGCAATGCCATGCTTGATGCACCCCAGGATACAGTTGGCCCTCCTGGCTGCCAGGCCACACTGCTGGCTCATATTCAACTTGCTGTCAACCACAACCCCCAGATCCCTCTCTGCGGGGCTGCTCTCCAACGTCTTGTTGCCCAGTCTGTACACATAGCCAGGGTTTCCCCGTCCCAGGTGCAGGACCCGGCACTTGCTCTTGTTAAACTTCATGTGGTTGGTGATGGCCCAGCTCTCCAATCTGTCCAGAACTCTCTGCAAGGCCTTTCCACCCTCATCCGAGTCCACAACTCCTCCAAGTTCGGTGTTGTTGGCAAATTTGCCAACAACACCTTCTAGTCCTACATCCAAATCATTTATAAACACATTGAGAAGGACCGTCCCTAAAATGTTTGCTTTCATTCCTCTTTTCCAGATGACCAACCCTCTGTTTGACCGAGAGGTTTTCTGTAAATATGTTTATTCCTAAATGACGCATGGCATCTGTTGTGGCATCTTGTTAGTAAAATGAAGTTGCTCAGTGCTCAGGGCTCTTCTTCCCAAACCGGAGTGCAGAAGATGCTCAGGGAGTGCCAGGCTCAAAGCCTCACTGTTGTGCTTGGGTTCCACGTGGACACAGGGGCAGGAGGGCACGGGGTGTGGGGTGAGGGAGCCAGGGCTGGACTGAGTCGTCACTGGCGGATTCCCAGTGCCCCTGGAGGCCCTGACCGCGTGACTCCATGCCTCAGGACTGCCTCCACCAAGAAAGAAAGAAGGGTGATTGTTGTGGGCGACTCCCTCCTCAGGGGAACGGAGGGCCCTATTTGTCGGCCTGCCCCCACACATAGGGAAGTCTGCTGCCTCCCTGGGGCCAGGGTCAGAGACGTTACCAGGAAGCTTCCCAGCCTGGTTCGCCCCTCTGACTATTACCCGCTTTTGATAGTCCAGGCTGGCAGTGATGATGTTAAAAAGAGAAGCCTCAAGGCCATCAAACAGGACTATAGGGGGCTGGGATGATTGGTGGAGGGAGCGGGAGTGCAGGTAGTGTTTTCGTCTATCCCTACGGGGGAAGGGAGAGGCACAGAGAGGACATGGAAAGCTCACGTGGTTAATAGGTGGCTCAGAGGCTGGTGCCAGCACAGAAATTTTGGGTTTTTTCACCCTGGGGAGCTTTACTCGGCACCCGGTCTGATGGCCCCAGATGGGTCCCTATCTCCAAGGGGAAAATGGATCCTAGGCCAGGAGCTGGCGGGGCTCATTGAGAGAGCTTTAAACTAGGTAAGAAGGGGGACGGGGCTCAAAGAAGGCTTGTTGGAGCTGTGCCAGGGGAAACAATGGCCAGGCCGGGGAAGAAGGCGATGGCCCATCTGAAGTGCATCTACACTAATGCACGCAGCATGGGTAACAAACAGGAGGAGCTGGAAGCCATCGTGCAGCAGGCAGGCTACGACTTGGTTGCCGTCACGGAGACGTGGTGGGACCGCTCCCACGACTGGAGTGCTGCAATGCCTGGCTATCGGCTCTTCAGGAGGGACAGGCAGCACAGAAGGGGTGGTGGCGTGGCTCTCTACATTAGAGAATCTTTTGATGTTGTGGAACTCCAGGCTGGGAATGATAAGGTTGAATCCCTGTGGGTTAGGATCCGCGGGAAGGCCGGCAAGGCTAGCATCCTGGTCGGGGTCTGTTATAGACCGCCGAACCAGGATGAGGAGACGGATGAGGAGTTTTATAGGCAACTGACAGAAGTTGAAAAATCATCGGCGCTTGTCCTCGTGGGGGACTTCAACTTCCCGGACATATCCTGGAAACACAACACGGCACAGAGAAAGCAGTCTAGGAGGTTTCTGGAGAGCGTGGGAGATAGCTTCCTGTCGCAGCTGGTCAGTGAACCTACCAGGGGTGGTGCCCCGCTAGACCTTCTCTTCACAAACAGAGAAGGACTGGTGGGAGATGTGGTGGTCGGAAGCTGTCTTGGGCAGAGTGACCACGAAATGGTAGAGTTCTCTATTCTTGGCGAGGCCAGGAAGGGGACCAGTAAAACTGCTGTCTTGGACTTCCGGAGGGCTGACTTTGAGCTGTTCAGGACACTGGTTGGCAGAGTCCCTTGGGAGGAGGCTCTGAAGGGCAAAGGAGTCCAGGAAGGCTGGGCACTCCTCAAGAAGGAAATCATGATGGCACAGGAGCGGTCCGTCCCCACGTGCCCAAAGACGAGCCGACGCAGAACTAGACCGGCCTGGCTGAGCAGAGAGTTGTGGCTCGAGCTTAGGAGAAAAAGGAGGGTTTATAATCTTTGGAAAAGAGGGCGGGCCACTCACAAGGACTGTAAGGATGTTGCGAGGCTGTGCAGGGACAAAATTAGGAAGGCCAAAGCTCATCTGGAGCTCAATCTGGCTACTGCCGTTAAAGATAACAAAAACAGTTTTTACAAATACATCAACGCAAAAAGGAGGACTAAGGAGAATCTCCATCCATTACTGGATGCGGGGGGAAACTTAGTGACAAAAGATGAGGAAAAGGCTGAGGTGCTCAATGCTTTATTTGCCCCAGTCTTTAGCGGCAAGACTGGTTGTTCTCTGGATACCTGGTACCCTGAGCTGGTGGAAGGGGATGGGGAGCAGGATGTGGCTCTCCTATCCATGAGGAAATGGTTGGTGACCTGCTACAGCACTTGGATGTACGCAAGTCGATGGGGCCGGATGGGATCCACCCGAGGGTACTGAGCGAACTGGCGGAGGAGCTGGCCAAGCCGCTTTCCATTATTTATCGGCAGTCCTGGCTATCAGGGGAGGTCCCAGTTGACTGACGGCTAGCAAATGTGACGCCCATCTACAAGAAGGGCTGGAGGGTAGACCCGGGGAACTATAGGCCTGTTAGTTTGACCTCAGTGCCAGGGAAGCTCATGGAGCAGATTATCTTGAATGTCATCACGCGGCACTTGCAGGGGAACCAGGGGATCAGGCCCAGTCAGCATGGGTTTATGAAAGGTAGGTCCTGCTTGACGAACCTGATCTCCTTCTATGACCAAGTGACGCGCTTGGTGGATGAGGGAAAGGCTGTGGATGTGATCTACCTTGACTTCAGTAAGGCTTTTGACACCGTTTCCCACAACATTCTCCTCAAGAAACTGGCTGCTCGGGGCTTGGACTGGCGTACGCTTCGTTGGGTTAAAAACTGGCTGGATGGCCGGGCCCAAAGAGTTGTGGTGAATGGAGCCAAATCCAGTTGGAGGCCGGTTACTAGTGGAGTCCCCCAGGGCTCAGTGCTGGGGCCGGTCCTCTTTAATATCTTTATCAATGATCTGGATGAGGGGATCGAGTGCACCCTCAGTAAGTTTGCAGATGACACACAGTTAGGTGCGTGTGTCGATCTGCTCGAGGGCAGGAAGGCTCTGCAGGAGGATCTGGATAGGCTGGAGCGATGGGCTGAGGTCAACTGCATGAAGTTCAACAAGGCCAAGTGCCGGGTCCTGCACCTGGGGCGCAACAACCCCAAGCAGAGCTACAGGCTGGGAGATGAGTGGTTGGAAAGCTGCCTGGTGGAGAAGGACCTGGGAGTACCGGTTGATAGTCGGCTGAATAAGAGCCAGAAGTGTGCTCAGGTGGCCAAGAAGGCCAACAGCATCCTGGCCTGTATAAGAAGCAGTGTGGCCAGCAGGTCTAGGGAAGTGATTGTCCCCCTGTACTCGGCTCTGGTGAGGCCGCACCTCGAGTACTGTGTTCACTTTTGGGCCCCTGGCTACAAGAAGGACATGGAGGTGCTCGAGAGAGTCCAGAGAAGGGCAATGAAGCTGGTGAGGGGTCTGGAGCACAAGTCTTACGAGGAGCGGCTGAGGGAGCTGGGGTTGTTCAGCCTCGAGAAGAGGAGGCTCAGGGGAGACCTCACTGCTCTCTATAGGTACCTTAAAGGAGGCTGTAGAGAGGTGGGGGTTGGTCTCTTCTCCCACGTGCCTGGTGACAGGACGAGGGGGAATGGGCTAAAGTTGCGCCAGGGGAGGTTTAGGTTGGATATTAGGAAGAACTTCTTTACCGAAAGGGTTGTTAGGCATTGGAATGGACTGCCCAGGGAGGTGGTTGAGTCACCATCCCTGGAGGTCTTTAAAAGACGTTTAGATGTAGCCCTTAGTGATATGGTTTAGTGGAGGACTTGTTAGTGTTAGGGCTGAGGTTGGACTAGATGATCTTGGAGGTCTCCTCCAACCTAGATGATTCTGTGATCTGTGAACTCCTTCCATTAAATGTCTCATGTGAAGTATAATTTCTGTCATGAAGAAATGTGAATTTCCATGATCTATACTCATCACAGGAGAAGAAATACTGGTGTTCACCTGTACTTGCATTGTCTTCACTTTTTCTATAATGGTGTGCTCCCTCATCTTCCAGGTACATCCACCTGTCTGGATTAAACGGTCCATGATGAATGTCCCCTTTCCAGCTGCCTGTCTGGACCTATGCACTTCCCATGGGTCTCCTGGTTTTCCCTCCCCTTACTGTTTGATCATTCAGACCGCTCTCACCAACCCAGTTGCAGCTTTGAGTTTCAGTGAGCTCCAGCTCGCCCATCTGTCAGCAGTCTGTCTAATGGTGTCCTTAAATTTTTTTTCCTAAAAAAATGAGGAACTTGAAAAAATTGAGGAACTTGATCTTTGTTCTTTTGTGTACTTTCTTTTTTTTTTTTGAAAATTGCAACATGATTTCCTGTTGTTTGTTTTTAAACAGGAAAAACCCTGCTCTTCCTGCCTATGCAGGGCTTTAAAGGAGTAACCCTAGACCAATATCTATAGGAAAATGATGCTCCAAACTGAAATGCAACAAATTTCAGCCTTCAAAATGAGGAAAGATTTCTATTAGATGCTCTTTGAAATCTTCCTCCTTAACTACACCATGAAAACTCTCTAATTAGCTGGACAAGTCTTGAAAACTTGAAGAAAACTTTGGGAGAGATATGGCTCCTTAGGAGATTCTGTGTTTTAATGAGCTCCATGGTGTATTTTAGTGCTGAGTCAGTGAAACTTCGGTACTGCGAGGAGAATGATGTAACTGCTTGAGAAGGTAAAGTCAGAAGGAAAAGTTGAAGTGACTTGGAGTATTAATGGGCCCCACTGAGGGCTGTTCCTAACAAAGCCTCCCCAGGGACTTGTTAGGGCACATCATTGGAGGCCATGATTGCAGACAGGCAAAGTGCTGTGCTGAGAAAAGTCTTGGTTGGTTTTGGTGCAGCAGAAGGGCCAAGGCCTGACCCCAGCCACTGGGAGGGGACATCCTGCACCCCCACGTCTGGCTCAGGGATCTTCTTGGGGTGTGTATGATGTGGTGGGCAGTGTGATGTCATGAGAAGAACTTCATTAGGACACCTCCCCACCCCTGCACAGGGTATCAAGGAAGCAGTGAGGCCCCATTGCAATGACTCTATCTCGTCTCCTCACAAGCTCTAGCCAAAGGGACAAAAACGTCAGGGCTGTTGGGGCCTTCCATTCCTGCCAGCACTCTCTGCCTTGTCCTCTGCAGGCTTTCCTATGCTGTGCCACACTTTGCCCTATTTCCTTGAAGTCTGCAGACACCCATCTCTGTCCACCACCTTGCTCTCATCCCGGCATTTCCATCATTTCACCAATGTCTTGTCAACCCTCACCAGCTGTTCCTTGAAACACAAAGCCTGGGTATGATCATAGACTCTCTTTCGGTGACCTCTTTCACCATAGCAAGACCCTTTCAGAGACATTTCTTCCACCTCGTGGCCAGTGCCAACCTTCCAAGGTACACTTTGTGGCATTTTTTTCTCTCCTGCTCTTTCCTACTACCAAAGAAAGCTCCATCATGGTGGCAACCACTCCTGGAAGTGGCATCCCAACCCATCAAGCTCCTTGCGGCCTGTCAGCCAAGCACACACAAGTCACCTCACCAGCATCTGCCAAGGCCTAGGCCTGCTGCTGGCCTTGCAGCTTCTTGGCTAGACACAGCCAAGCCTTGGGCCTCCTGCTGTCCAGTCCTGGACTCAAGCAGAAGGGACAGCACAACCCCTGTGCGGGCCTTCTTTCTGTCTGGGTCCTCCTGGGGATGGAGGCCGAGGGGATACCACAGGCAGCATGCCAAGCGGGGGCCTTCTGCTGGCCTAGCAGGGCCACTGGCAGATGTCAGCCCCAAAGTGCACATCCCAGGGAGAAGCCAAGGCTGACCTGCCACCTCCAGACACAAGGGACCTCACAGTCCCTTTGCGTGACACGTTCCTGCTGCTGCCCTATCAGCTGCAGAGACAGAAGTGACCTCCCCGTCACTGCCCCAGTCCCATTCCTCCTGCTGGGGCAGGAGATCCTGAGGCAGAGCTGACCTCTCCAGTCTCTTTGGGACTAGGGCTCACTTTTCTGGGTTAGAAATTTAGCAAATGTGTTGGTCTGCTTAGGGTGTCAGGTCTGTGGTTAGGTTATGGGCAAGCTTTGTGGAATAGTTTTTTGTCCTACGTCTGCCTGGAAGTCTAGGTTTAAAAAAGGATTTTAATGCTAGTGTTAAGGGCAGGGATTAGGGTGAGCACAAGAGTAAAGGCAAGGGAATGGGCTATGGGCTGAGTTTTACTTCATGGAATACTTTGAGTTCAAGCATTAGACTAGTGGATTCCTGTCAGGGTGCTGGAGTAGCATTTAGGTTTAGGGATTTAGGTTACTCTTTAAAATTGGGTAACGGCCTTACATCAATGTTTCAATTCAGTGTTAAAGCAGCATCAGCATTACAAGAAAACTCTTACCTCTACGAAATCATTGTAGAGGTTCGCTCATCCTTCCCCCTCCCTCTCTAGGATGGGGGGAGAGAATTAGAAAGAAATAAAAGCTTGTGGGTTGAGATAAATAGAAAGGGTTTATTAGGACAGGAAATAAGGGATAATAATAATAATAGTGATAATGATAATAGTAATAATAATAATGTGTACAAACAAGTGATGCACAATGCAATTGCTCACCACCCACTGACCGACACCCAGCCTATCCCCGAGCAGCCGGCCCCCCCACCCCGGCCAGTACCCCCATATTAATTCTTCAGCATGACACCAGATGCTATGGAATACCCCTTTGGCCAGTTTGGGTCAGCTGTCCTGGGTCTGTCCCCTCCCAGCTCCTGCTGCACCCCCAGCCTGCTCGCTGGCAGGACAGAGCGAGAAGCTGAAAAGTCCTTGGCTTGGTGTAAACGCTGCACTGCAACAATTAAAACATCAGCATGTTATCAGCGCTCTTCTCATCCTAATCCAAAACATAGCACCCTACCAGCTACTAGGAGGAAAATTAACTCTGTCCTAACTGAAACCAGGACAAATTCTATACCTAAAGGTCACAACTTGCTTGAGATTAACTTCAGTTTAACTAGAAAAGGGAGACAGACAGTTCCCTACTAAGTAAATACTACAACTAGAATGAGTTTCTTCAGTGTGGCTTTCAGCTCCTGGTTTCTCATGCTGTAAATGAGGGGGTTCACTGATGGAGGCACCACCGAGTACAGAACTGCCACCACCAGGTCCAAGGATGGGAAGGAGATGGAGGGGGGCTTCAGGTAGGCAAATATGCCAGTACTGATAAAAAGGAAGACCACGGCCAGGTGAGGGAGGCACGTGGAAAAGGCTTTGTGCCGGCCCTGCTCAGAGGGCATCCTCAGCACGGTTCTGAGGATCTGCACATAGGACACCACAATGAAAACAAAACAGCCAAATGCTAAACATGCACTAATCACCAGAAGTCTAACTTCCTTTAGGTAGTCTGAACCTGAGCAGGAGAGCTTGAGGATCTGGGGGATTTCACAGAAGAACTGGTCCACAGCATTGCCTTGGCAGAGGGGCAGGGAAAATGTGTTGGTAGCCTGCAGAATACCATTGAGAAAGCCACTGCCCCAGGCAGCTGCTGCCATCTGGGCACAAGCTCTGCTGCCCACGAGGCTCCCGTAGTGCAGGGGCTTGCAGATGGCAACATAGCGGTCGTAGGCCATGACAGTAAGAATAGAATATTCTGCTGATATAAAGAAGAGAAAGAAGAAGACCTGTGCAGCACACCCTTGATAGGAGATGGCCCTGGTGTCCCAGAGGGCATTGGCCATGGCTTTGGGCAGAGTGGTGGAGATGCAGCCCAGGTCGAGGAGGGCGAGGTTGAGGAGGAAGAAGTACATGGGGGTGTGGAGGCGGTGGTTGCAGGCTACGGCGGTGAGGATGAGGCTGTTGCCCAGGAGGGCAGCCAGGTAGATGCCCAGGAAGAGCGCGAAGTGCAGGAGCTGCAGCTCCCGCGTGTCTGCGAATGCCAGCAGGAGGAACTCGGTGATGGAGCTGTTGTTGGGCATTTGTTGTCTTTGGACAGAGCTTTCTGTTGGAGAAGATAAGGCAGAAAAAAGTTAGAACAGACTTCTTTGAGGAAAACCTGTTGCAAATCTTTGAGCACTCTCTTCCCAAGCTTCTCTCTTTGCAGGAGAACCTTTCTGCAGCTCCTTCACTTGAATCCCGGCTGATGCTCTCTGAGAGTGGCACTGGGAGCAGGGGCTGCTGTGGGTTCCAGAGGAGTCCTTCCTGCTGTACAGCACGAGGGAGGCAGGGACATGGGGGAAGCTCAAGTTTAGCCCACTAATGAGATCCATAAACTTTGCAGTGTTTTTGGAAAAAACTCATCCAACCACAGTGTAGAGCAAGGCAAATGTTCTTATGCTTTGGACAGTGATCACACTCTTGTGTTTCCAAATAAGTCGCAACAGCTTAAAGCAGAGAAGCCCCAGACCAAGTGCAGCTGGGCAGAATCCTCACCTTGTCTGTGGGTTGTGAGCAAGATCTCAGCTCTTCCCTCCTAGCCAGGGCTGCAGAGGCCTCACTCCAGCTGCCCACAGACAGCCATCAGCAGCATGGACATGGCCTTAGCATGGAGGTGTCTCCGCTTTGGGGCACCTGGATAACACAAGGATGCCATGAGAGAGCTGAATCCTGATGGAGAGCAGCCTGCAGACCAGGAGGATGCCCCACAGACTGAGCTGGATATCCACAAGCTGGGGTGTCCCAATATCCAGTCTGCATCCCCTGTAGTTTCTGGAGGAGGCTTGGCCACTTGGCTCCTGGCGGACCAGGGGCAGCTGGGGTATGACACTCCGAGGGGCTTCGGCCAGAATCCTCACCTAGCAGTGCCATCCAGCAGGACTCCCAAAGCCTACTGCATTGCCCACTGCCCTCCCAGAAACAAGACCCAGCAGAAGACCCTTCCAGGACGTGCAGCTGCATGGCCCTGCAGCCAGAGACGTACCTTGTCAAGGGCTGTGCAGATTTCTCCTGCAGGCAGCTCTCAGCATCCTCCCACTGCCAACTGCCTCCAAGCCCTCTCTCCTTCTCTCCTGTCCCCGTGCCACCTGCGGTCAGAGCCCCCAGCCCTGCTGTGCTGTGCAGAGGAGCTGCTCCTGGGCACAGCTGTCTCTCTGCACCAGGGCCCTCTTGCCACAAGCTCTCTGTGTCCCAGGAGCCCGGCCCAGCTCAGCACCACACGCCCAGCCCAAGGCATTGCAATCCCCCCTCGGGGGGCTTTGGTGAGGAGCCCACCAACCTCAGGCACTGAGAGACAATTGAAGACATCTCTCAAGAAGTCCAAGTCAGAGGCAAGTTTCCTGCAGTGTCCCCCTGAGGGCCAGCACTGACACAGCCTCCTTTGGAGCTCGTTAGAGCAGAGCATTGGAGGCACTGAGGACAGGGAGACAAAGGCACTGTGAAGCTGGCACTGATGTGTAGGAAATCTGGACGTGTTTACACCAAAGAAAGGGACCAGGCCTTGCCCCCCAGCCCCTGGGAAGGGAGATCTGCTCATATCACACCTTGCTCAGGGCTCTTCCTGGAGCAGGAGGAGATGGGGATGTGCATGGCCAAGTGCAGGAGAATGGTACGAGCCCTGCCTGGTTCATGGGTGGAGGCGAGGAGGCAATGAGGCCCTGGTGCTCTACCGAAAAGCTGTCTCCTCCTAGGCCTCGGTGACAGAGACAACAGCCAGAGCCATGGACACAAAGACCTGGGTCCTGTTGGGACTTTCACCCTTGTCAGAGGCCTCTGTCCTGTCTACACCAGGCTGTCCTAGGGTCTCCCACACCTGCACATCTTTTCCTGCTGGCTGCAAGCCCTTGTTCATGTGGTGTCACACCGGATCTGAGCCGAGTCTGATAACTCAGATATCTTTGGTGGCCATGCTCATCGTAAGGCAGCTCTGTAGGAAGCTGGCCTGGTTCCTGGGGAGCAGCACCACTGCTCGTATGGCATCCCTCGTGGTGCCCAGGCCCTCCTCCTCCAGGGCACTGCTCACTCAGCAGGGTCCCAGTCTGCCCTGATGTGTGGGGTTCCTCTTCCTCTGCTGCAGGACTGGGCTCTTCTCCTTGTAAATTCCAAGTGGTTTTTGTAGGCCAAATCCTGCAGTTTCTCTAGGTTCCCCTGGACAGATGCTGCGTTCTGTCAGCTGTTGATATCTGCAGGCAGATAACTCACCCTGATTGTGCCGTCTCTCACAAGGTAACAGCAGCAGGAATTTGCAGGACAGTTTGGACAACACTGCAGTAACCAGTAGAATGGAATTGCAGCACAAAGTCATTTAAGGGTAGGGGATAGCAGGCTGCCAGATTCCACTTCTGTGCTTCCTTCTCTCGCATGCTATTATTTTGTCTGGAGCTGTGTCCCATGTACAAAACACTGCACCATACCAGCTAATAGGAACAAAATTAAGTCTATCCCAGCCAAAACAAGGACAATATCCACCCCATATTCCACACCATCTGCATCGTGCTCAGCTCCACTACTTCCTAATTAATCTCCACCACCTTTTCTCTTTCGATATACACACAGAGATATCATGCCCTTAGTCTGTGGGTGTCCTGCTGTTGGCTAGAATCAAGTTAATTTTCCTCCTAGTAGCTGGTATGATGCTGTGTTTTGCATTTAGCATGAGAAGAATGATGATCACACACTGATGGCTTAGTTGTTGCCCAGCAGTGGAGGGCTGGGGGTGCCTGAGGAGCTGGGGGGGACAGAAGCAGGACAGCTGACCCCAAGTGGCCAAAGGGATGTTCCATACCGCAGCCGTCATGCTGAACAATCAATATGGGGTGGCTGGCCAGGGTAGGGGGTACCACTGCTGCGGGACAGGCAATCACCATCATGATCATCTTCATCATTGTTTGTGTTATTTGTCTTCCCTTTCTGTCCTATCAAACTGTCTTTATCTCAACCCATGATTATTCTTATTTATTTTTTCCCCCCTCCACATTCTGTCCTGCATCCGCTGGGGGTGTAGCAGGGTGTGTGTGTGAGGGAATGGCTGTGTGGTGCTGAGCTCCCTGCCGCGTTAAACCACGCTCCTTTTGGTGCCCAACATGGAGCACAAAGTTTGAGCCAATGACAGATCTGACCACAGCATGTTAAAAGAAAGCCTTTATTACCATTAGTTAATTTTAATGGTTGCTGATCACAAACTTGATTTTCCTTTTTTTTTTATTTTTATTTTTTTTAATCTCAGGTCTGTTGTGCTCAATTTCAGAACTGTGTTGTACAGGACATGACTTCATGTATGTCTCCCCTATCATGCTGTTTATCTTTTCTGATGGCTGCTTCAAGTTTATTCTTTTGTTGCATCGTGTAACACTGGCTTATGATATGACAAAATTCCTGGTCATGAAACTAATCTGGTACTTGTACTCAGCATTGCCATTACCTCCATACCTTGGGAGCCATCTCTCAGAAACTATGAAGAATTACACTCTTGACCTTTTCTCCTCAGGAAACCAAGACATGGGGGAGACAAGGGGAGGACACTTTCCCCCCCTGGTTCACTCTCCCTTTCTCCTTCACCTCCCCCTTCTCCTCCAGGCTAATTACACTAGCTCTTCAAAGCTTTGAATATCCTTGGGATGGTCAAACCAGCATGTTCCTATTGTTACATTTCCTGCATGTGTTTCAGCTTTTGTTTATGTTTATGCAACTACTTAATGCATGCCATCCAGAGATGTGTCCAGAGGCAGGAGAGTGAGGAGTG
>ML626814.1:0-14495 GCA_006130075.1 Branta canadensis | reverse complement strand
CTCCAGAGTTCCAGTGGACTCTTCCGGAGTCACCTTGTTGGGTCCTCGGGGGTGCCCGTGGACTCTTTGGAGTCACCGTGGTGGGTCCTCAGGGGTTTCTGTGGACACGCTGTGAGTAACCAGGGTGGGTTCTCCGGGGTGCCCGTCGACACTTTGGGAGTCACCGGGGTGGGTCCTCTGGGGTGCGCGTGGACTCTCTGTTAGTCACCGGGGTGGGTCCTCTGGGATGCCCGTGGACATGCTGAGAGTCACCGTGGTGGTTCCTCCGGGGTTCCTGTGGAATCTTTGGGAGTCACTTGGGTGGGTCCTCCGCGGTGTCCCGTGGACTCTGGGAGTCACCGGTGTGGTTCCTCCGGGGTGCCCGTGGACTCTC
Organism: Branta canadensis; assembly: GCA_006130075.1. Taxonomy (NCBI): domain Eukaryota; kingdom Metazoa; phylum Chordata; class Aves; order Anseriformes; family Anatidae; genus Branta; species Branta canadensis. Next base: position 14,122 of record ML626814.1, on the reverse strand, counting down.
TCTAATCACCGTGGTATGTCCTCCGGCGTGGCCGTCGACACGATGGCAGTCAACGGGGTGTGTCTTCCAGGGTGCCTGTGGACTCTCTGGAGTCACCATGGTGGGTCCTCAGGGGTGCCCGTGGAAACGCTGGGAGGAACCGGGGTGGGTCCTCCGGAGTACCTGTGGACTCTTTGGCAGTCACTGGGGTGGGTCCTCCGGGGTCCTCGTGCACTCTCCGGAGTCACCGTCGTGGGTCCTCAGGGGTGCCCGTAGAAACGCTGGGAGTAACCGGGGTGGGGCCTCCAGAGTTCCAGTGGACTCTTTCGGAGTCACCTTGTTGGGTCCTCAGGGGTGCCCATGGAGTCTCTGGAGTCACGGGGTGGGTCCTCTGGGGTGCCCGTGGACTCTCTGGAGTCACCGTTGTAGGTCCTCCGGGGTGTCCATGGACATGTTGGGAGTCACCAGGGTTTGTCCTCCGGAGTGGCCGTGGACTCTCTGGAGTGACCAGCGTGGTTCCTCCGGGGTGCCCATGTACTCTCTGGGAGTCACCGGGGTGGGTCGTCTGGGATGCCCGTGGACTGTCTCTATTCACCGGGGTAGGTCCTCCAAGTGGGCCGTGGACACGCTTGAGACACCTGGATGGGTCCTCCGGGGTGCCCGTGGACATGCTAGGAGTCACCCTGGTAGGTCCTCCGGGGTGCCCGTGGACTCTCTGGGAGTCACCGTGGTGGGTCCTCCGGGGTGCCCGTGGCGTCTCTGGAGTCACCGGGGTGGTTCCTCAGGGCTGCCCGTGCACTCTGTCTAATCACTATGGTAGGTCCTCAGGGGTGCGCGTGGACGTGCTGGGAGTCACCGGGGTGTGTCCTCCTGGGTGCCCGTGCATATGCTGGGAGTCACCGGGGTGCATCCTTCGGGGTGACCGTGGAGTCTCTGGAGTCACCGGGGTGGGGTCCCAGGGGTGCCCGTGGACATTTTGGGAGTCACCGTGATGGATCCTCCGGGGTGACCGTGGACATGCTGGGAGTCACTGGGGTGGGTCCTCCGGGGTGCCCGTGGACTCTCTCTAATCACCGGGATGGGTCCTCTGCGGTGACGGTGGACTCTCTCTAATAACCATGGTAGGTGACCGCGGACTCTCTGGAGTCACCGGTGTGGGTCCTCCGGGGTTCCCGCGGACATTCTGGGTATCACCTTGGTGGGTCCTCCGGGGTGCCCGTGGAATCTTTGGGAGTCACTGGGGTGGGCCCTCGGGGGTGCCCATTTGCACGCCGGGAGTCACCGGGGTGGGTCCTCCGGGGTGCCCGTGGACTCTTTGTAGTCACCGTGGTGGGTCCTCAGGGGTGCCCGTGGATTCTCTGGAGTCAACGGAGTGGCTCTTCCGGGGTGCCCGTGGACACGCCGGGATTCACCGGGGTGGGTCCTCCCAGGTGCCCGTGGACTCTATCTAATCACCGGTGTAGGTCCTCCGGGCTGGCCATGCACTCTGTCTTATCACCATGGTAGGTCCTCCGGGGTGCCCGTGGACAGGCTGGGAGTCACCGTGATGCGTCCTCCGGGGTGCCTGTGGAGTCTCTGGAGTCACCGTGGTGGGTCATCAGGGGTGCCCGTGGACATGCTAGGAGTCACCGGCGTATGTCCTCCGGGGTTCCGGTGGAGTCTCTGAAGTCACTGGTGTAGGTCCTCCAGGTTGCCCGTGGACACGCTGGGAGTCACTGGGCTGGGTCCTCCGGGGTGCCCGTGGAATCTCTCTAATCACCGGGGTAGGTCCTCCGGGGTGGTCGTGGACATGCTGGGAGTCACCGGTGTGGGTCCTCCGGGGTGTCAGTGGACTCTCTGGAGTCAGCGGCGTGGTTCCTCCGGGGTGCCCGTGGACTCTCTCTAATTACAGGGGTAGGTCCTCCGGGGTGGCAGTGGACATGCTGGGAGTCACCGGGGTGGGTCCTCCGGGGTGCCCGTGGTCGTGCTGGGAGTCACCGCAGTGCGTCCTCTGGGGTGCCCGTTGAGTCTCTGGAGTCACCGTGGTGGGTCCTCAGGGGTGCCCGTGGACTCTCTTTAGTCACCGTGGTGGGTCCTCCGGGGTGCCCGTAGACATGCTGGGATTCGCTGGGGTGGGTCCTCCGGGGTGACCGTGGACTCTTTGGGAGTCACCGGGGTGAGTCCTCCGGGGTTCCCGTGGACATGCTGGGTTTCACCGTGGTGGGTCCTCCGAGGTGCCCATGGACTCTTTGGGAGTCACTGGAGGGGGGCCTTCGGGGTGCCTATGTGCACCCTGGGAGTCACCAGTGTGGGTCCTACGGGGTGCCCGTGGACATTCTGGGAGTCACCGGGGTGGGTCCTCCGGGTTGGCCATGGACTCTCTTAGAGTCACCGGGGTCTGTCCTCCGGGGTGCCCGTGGACTCTCTGGAGTCACCGGAGTGGGTCCTCCGGGGTGCCCGTGGACTATCTCTAATCACCACGATAGGTCGTCCGGGATGGCCATGGACACGCTGGGAGTCACCGTGTTGGGTGCTCCGGGGTGCCCGTGGAGTCTCTGGAGTCACCGTGGTAGGTCGTCCGGGGTGCCCGTGGAGTCTCTGGGAGTCACCGAGGTGGGTCCTCCGGGGTGCCCGTCGACACGCTGGGAGTCACAGGTGTTGTTCCTCCGGGGATCCCGTGGACTCTCTCTAATCACCTTGGTAGGTCGTCCGGGATGGCCGTGGACTCTCTGGGAGTCACCGTGGTGGGTCCTCCGGGGTGCCCGTGGACATCCTGGGAGTCACCGGGGTGCGTCCTCCGGGCTGACCGTGGAGTCTCTGGAGTCACCGTGGTGGGTCCTCTGCGGTGCCCGTGGACTCTCTGGAGTCACCGGGGTGGGTCCTCCGGGGTTCCCGTAGTGTCGTAATTATCACCGGGGTAGGTCCTCCGGGGTGGCCGTGGAAATGCTGGGAGTCACCGGTGTGGGTCCTCCTGGGTGCCCGTGGACTCTTTGGGAGTCACCTGTCTGGGTCCTCTGGGGTGACCGTGGACTCTTTGGGATTCACCGGGGTGGGTCCTCCGGGGTGCCCGTGGACTCTGTCTAATCACCAGGGTAGGTCCTTCGGGGTGTCTTTGGACACGCTGGGAGTCACCGGGGTGGGTCCTCTGCGGTGCCCGTGGACTTCTTGGGAGTCACCGGTGTTGTTCCTCCGGGGATCCCGTGGACTCTCTCTAATCACCGTGGTAGTTCTTCCGGGATGGCCGTGGACACGCTGGGATTCACCGTGGTGGGTGCTCCGGGGTGCCCGTGGAGTCTCGGGAGTCACTGGGGTGGGTATTCCGGGGTGCCCGTGGACAAGCAGGAAGTCACCGGTGTGGGTTCTCCGGGGTGCCCGTGGCCTTTCTCTAATCACCGGTGTGGGTCCTCCTGGGTGCCCGTAGACTCCTTCGGAGTCACCAGGGTCGGTCCTCCGGGGTGCCCATGGACTCTCCGGAGTCACCGTGGTGGGTCCTAAGGTGTGCCCGTGGAAACCCTGGGAGTAACCGGGGTGGGTCCTCTTAGGTCCCTGTGGACTCTGTGGGAGTAACCTGGTTGGGTCCTCTGGGGTACCTGTGGAGTCTCTGGAGTCACCGTGGTGGGTCCTCAGGGGTTCCCGTGGACTCTTTGGGAGTCACCGGTGTGGGTCCTCCGGGGTGCCGGTAGAATCGTAATTACCAACGGGGTAGGTCCTCCAGGATGGCCGTGGACATGCTGGGAGTCACCAGGGTGGGTCCTCTGGGGTGCCCGTGGACTCTCTCTTATCACCCGGGTAGGTCCTCCGGGTTGGCCGTGGACACGCTGGAGGCACCAGGGTGGGTCCTACGGAGTGCCCGTGGACATGCCCGTGCAGTCACAGGGGTGGGTCATCCCGGGTGCCCGTGGACTCTTTGACAGTCACCAGGGTGGGTCCTCCGGGGTGCCCATGGACATGCTGGGAGTGACAGGGGTGGGTCCTTCGGCGTCCGGGTGGACACTCAGGGAGTCACCGGGGTGGATCCTCCGGGGTGCCCGTGGACTCTCAATAATCATCCGGGGTAGGTCCTCCGGCATGGCCGTGGGCATACTGGGAGTCATCGGGGTGTGTCCTCCGGGGTGCCCGTGGACGTGCTGGGAGTCACCGCAGTGCGTCCTCTGGTGCCCGTTGAGTCTCTGGAGTCACCGAGGTGGGTCCTCCGGGGTAACCGTGGACTCTCTGGAGTCACCCTGGTGGGTCCTCTGGGGTGCCCGTGGACACGCTGGGAGTCACCGGGGTGGGTCCTCCGGGGTGACCGTCGATTCTAATAACCGTAGTAGGTCCTCCAGGTTGGCCATGGACATGCTGGGAGTCACGGAGTTCGGTCCTCCGGGGTGCCCGTGGACACTATGGGAGTCACCAGTGTGGATCCTCTGGGGTGCCCATGGACTCTCTGTGAGTCACCGTGGTGGGTCCTCCAGGGTGCCCGTGGAGTCTCTGGAGTCACCGGGGTGGGTCCTCCGGGGTGCCCGTGGACACACTGGGAGTCACCGGTGTGGTTCCTCCGGGGTGCCCGTGGACATTCCGGGAGTCACCGGAGTGGGTCCTCCCAGGTGCCCGTGGACTCTTTTACAGTCACCGTGGTGGGTCCTCCGGGGTGCCCGTGGACTCTTTGGCTGTCACTGGAGGGGGGCCTTCCTGGGTGCCCGAGTGCACCCTGGGAGTCACCGGGGTGGGTCCTCCGGGGTGCCCTTTGAGTCTCTGGAGTCACCGTGGTGGGTCCTCAGGGGTGCCCGTGGACTACCTGGAGTCACCGTGGTGGGTCCTCCGGGGTGCCCGTGGACATGCTGGGAGTCGCTGGGGTGGGTCCTCCGGGGTGACCGTGGACTCTTTGGGAGTCACCAGGGTGGGTCCTCCAAGGTGCCCGTGGACGCTTTGGATGTCACTGGAGGGGGGCCTTCAGGGTGCCCAAGTGCACCTTGGGAGTCACCGGGGAGGGTCCTCCGGGGTGCCCTTGGAGTCTCTGGAGTTGCCGTGGTGGGTCCTCCAGCGTGCCCGTGAACACGCTGGGATTCAACGGGCTGGGTCCTCCGGGGTGCCAGTAGACATGCTGGGAGTCGCTGGGGTGGGTCCTCCGGGGTGACCGTGGACTCTTTGGGAGTCACCGGGGTGAGTCCTCCGGGGTTCCCGTGGACATGCTGGGTTTCACCGTGGTGGGTCCTCCAAGGTGCCCGTGGACGCTTTGGATGTCACTGGAGGCTGGCCTTCTGTGAACCTGTGTGCACCCTGGGAGTCAGCAGTGTGGGTCCTACGGGGTGCCCGTGGACATTCTGGGAGTCACCGGGGTGGGTCCTCCGGGGTGCCCGTGGACTCTTTGACAGTCACTTGGGTGGGTCCTCCGGGGTGACCATGGACATGCTGAGAGTGACAGGGGTGGGTCTTTCGGGGTGCGCGTGGACACTCCGGGAGTCACCGGGGTGGCTCCTCCGGGTTGGCCGTGGACTCTGTCTAATCACCATGGTAGGTCGTCCGGGGTGCCCGTGGACACGCTGGGAGTCACAGGTGTTGTTCCTCCAGGGATCCAGTGGACTCTTTGGGAGTCACCGGAGTGGGTCCTCCGGGGAGCCCGTGGACTCTGTCTAATCACCATGGTAGGCTCTCCGGGTGGGCCGTGGACACCCTGGATGCACCGGGATGGGTCCTCCGGGTTGCCCGTGGACATCCTGGGAGTCACCGGGGTGTGTCCTCCGGGGTGCCCGTAGACATCCTGGGAGTCCCCGGGGTGCATCCTCCGGGGTGACCGTGGAGTCTCTGGAGTCACCGTGGTGGGTCCTCCGGGATTCCCATGGACATGCTGGGAGTCACCGTGGTGGGTCCTCCGGGGTGCCCGTGGACATGATGGGAGTCACCGGGGTGGGTCTTCCAGGGTGCCCGTGGACATCATGGGAGTCACCGGGGTGGGTCCTCTGCGGTGACCGTGGACATGCAGGGAGTCACCGCGGTTTGTCCTCCGTGGTGCCCGTGGACACGCTGGGAGTCAACAGGGTGGGTCCTCCGGGGTGACCATTGACTCTAATAACCGTAGTAGGTCCTCCAGGTTGGCCACGGACATGCTGGGAGTCATGGGGTTGGGTCCTCCGGGGTGCCCGTGGACACGCTGGGAGTCACCTAAGTGGGTCCTCCAGGGTGCCCGTGGACTCTCTGTATTCACCTGCTTGCGTCCTCCGGGGTGCCCGTGGACACGCTAGTAGTCACCGGGCTGGTTCCTCCGGGGTGCCCGTGTACTCTCTGGAGTCACCGGTGTGGGTCCTCCGGGGTACCCGTGGACACGCCGGCAGTCACTGTGCTGGGTCCACCGGGATGCCCATGGACTCTTTGGGAGAAACCGGGGTTGGTCCTCCAGGCTGCCCTTGGACTCTTTGGGAGACACCAGGGTGGGTCCTCCGGGGTGCCGTGGACGCTTTGGAAGTCACCTGATTGGGTTTTCCGGGGTGCCCGTGGACTCTCTGGAGTCACCGGGTTCGGTCCTCCGGGGTGCCCGTGGACACGCTGGGAGTCACTGGCGTGGGTCCTCCGGTGTGCCCGTGGACTCTCTAGAGTCACCGGCGTGGTTCCTCCGGGGTGCCATGGACACGCTGGGAGTCACCGGTGTAGGTCCTCCGGGGTGTCCGTGGAATCTCTGGAGTCACCAGCGTGTTTCCTCCGGGGTGCCCGTGGACACGCTGGGAGTCACCAGTGTGGGTCCTCCGGGGTGGCCATGGACATGCTGAGAGTCACCGGGGTGGGTCCTCCGGGGTGCACGTGGACTCTCTCTAATCACCGGGGTCGGTACTCTGGGTTGGCTGTGGACATGCTGGGAGTCACCAGGGTGGGTCCTCCGGGCTGCCCGTGGACTCTCTGGGAGTCTCCGGGGTGGGTCCTCCGGGGTGCCCGTGGACACTCTCTAATCACCGTGGTGGGTCCTCAGGGTTGGCCGTGGACATGCTGGGAGTCACCGGTGTGGGTCCTCCCTTTTGCCCGTGGAATCTTCGGGAGTCACCGGGGTGGGTCCTCCGGGGTGCCCGTGGACTCTTGGGAGTCACCGGGGTGGGTCGTCTGGGGTGCCCGTGGACTGTCTCTATTCACCGGGGTAGGTCCTCCAATTGGGCCGTGGACACGCTTGAGGCACCTAGATGGATCCTCCGGGGTGCCTGTGGATACGCTGGGAGTCACCGTGGTGGGTCCTCCGGGGTGCCCGTGGACTCTCTGGAGTTACCGGGGTGGGTTCTCCGGGGTGCCCGTGTTCTTTCTGGGTTCACCGGCGTGTGTCCTCCGGGGTGACCGTGGACATCCTGGGAGTCACGGGGGTGCGTTCTCCGGGGTGCCACGGGAGTCTCTGGAATCACCGTGGTGGGTCCTCCAGGGTTCCCGTGGACATGCTGGGAGTCACCAGGGTAGGTCCTCTGGGGTGGCCGTGGACATGCTGCGAGTCACCGGGGTGGGTCCACCGGGGTGCATGTGGAGTCTCTGGAGTCACCGGTGTGTTTCCTCCGGGGTGCCCGTGGAGTCTCTAGAATCACCGGCGTGGGTCCTCCGGGGTGCCCGTGGACTCTCTCTAATCACCGTGGTAGGTCTTCCGGGTTGGCTGTGGACATGCTGGGAGTTACCGGGGAGGGTTCTCCGGGGTGCCCGTGGATTCTCTCTAATCACCGTGGTATGTCCTCCGGCGTGGCCGTGGACATCATGGGACTCACCGGGGTGGGTCCTCCGGTGTGCTCGTGCATTCTCCGGAGTCACCGTCGTGGGTCCTCAGGGGTGCCCGTGGAAACACTGGGAGTAACCGGGGTCGGGCCTCCAGAGTTCCAGTGGACTCATTCGGAGTCACCTTGTTGGGTCCTCAGGGGTGCCCGTGGACTCTCTGGAGTCACCGTGGTGGGTCCTCAGGGGTTTCCGTGGACACGCTGGGAGTAACCGGGGTGGGTTCTCCGGGGTGCCCGTCGACACCATGGGAGTCTCCGGGGTGGGTCATCCGGGGTGCCCGTGGACTCTCTGGAGGCATCGGTGTGGGTCCTCCGGGGTGGCCGTGGACATGATGCGAGTCACTGTGGTGTGTCCTTCGGGGTACCCGTACACTCTTTGGGAGTCACAGTAGTGGTTCCTGCGGGGTGCCCGAGGACACACTGGGAGTCACCGGGGTGGGTCCTCCGGGGTGCCCGTAGAGTCGTAATTATCACCGGGGTAGGTCCTCCAGGCTAGCCGTGGACATGCTGGGAGTCACCAGGGTGGGTCCTCCTGGGTGACCGTGGTCTCTCTGGGATTCACAGGGATGGGTCCTCCGCGGTGCCCGTGGACTCTATCTAATCACCGGGGTAGGTCCTCCGGGGTGGCCGTCGACACGCTGGGAGTCACCGGGGTGGGTCCTCCGGGATGCCCGTGGACTCTCTCTAATCACCGGGGTAGGTCCTCAGGGTTGGCCGTGGACATGCTGGGAGTCACCGGGGTGGCTCCTCCGGGGTGCCCGTGGACTCTCTCTAATCACTGGGATAGGTACTCCGGGGTGTCCTTGGACATGCTGGGAGTCACCAGGGTTTGTACTCTGGGGTGGCCGTGGACACGCTGGGAGTCACCGGGGTGGGTCCTGCCGGGTGCCCATGGACTCTTTGGGAGTCACCGTGGTGGTTCCTCCGGGGTTCCCATGGACTCTCTGTAGGCACCGGGGTGGGTCCTCCGGGGTGCCCGTGGACATGCTGGGAGTCACTGTGGTGGTTCCTCCGGTGTTCCCGCGGACTCTCTGGGAGTCACCGGGATGGGTCCTCCGGGGTGCCCGTGGCGTCTCTGGAGTCACCGGGGTGGGTCCCCCGGGCTGCACGTACACTCTGTCTAATCACCAAGATAGGTCCGCCGTGGTGCGCGTGGACATGCTGGCTGTCACCGGGTTGTGTCCTCCGGGGCGTCCGTGGACATGCTGGGAGTCACCGGGGTGCGTCCTCCAGGGTGCCCGTGGAGTCTCTGGAGTCACCGGGGTGGGTCCTCTCGGGTGCCCGTGGACATTTTGGGAGTCACCGGGATGGGTCCTCCAGGGTGCCCATGGACATGCTGGGAGTCACCGGGGTATGTCCTCCGGGGTGACAGTGGACATGCTGGGAGTCACCGTGGTTGGTGCTCCGGGGTTCCCGTGGACTCTCTGGAGGCACCGGTGTGGGTCCTCTGGGGTGCCCGTGGACATGCTCGGAGTCACCGGGGTGGGTCCTCCGGGGTGCCCGTGGACTCTCTGGGAGTCTCCGGGGTGGGTCCTTCGGGGTGCCCGTGGACACTCTCTAATCACTGGGGTACGTACTCCGGGGTGTCCGTGGACATGCTGGGAGTCACCAGGGTTTGTCCTCTGGGGTGGCCGTGGACACGCTGGGAGTCACCGGGGTGGGTCCTGCCGGGTGCCCATGGACTCTTTGGGAGTCACCGTGGTGGTTCCTCCGGGGTTCCTTTGGACTCTCTGTAGGCACCGGGGTGGGTCCTCCGGGGTGCCCGTGGACATGCTCGGAGTCACCGTGGTGGGTCCCCCGGGCTGCACGTACACTCTGTCTAATCACCAAGATAGGTCCGCCGTGGTGCGCGTGGACATGCTGGTAGTCACCGGGTTGTGTCCTCCGGGGTGTCCGTGGACATGCTGGGAGTCACCAGGGTTTGTACTCTGGGGTGGCCGTGGACACGCTGGGAGTCACCGGGGTGGGTCCTGCCGGGTGCCCATGGACTCCTTGGGAGTCACCGTGGTGGTTCCTCCGGGGTTCCTTTGGACTCTCTGGAGTCACCGGGGTGGTTCCTCCGGGGTGCCCGTGGACTCTCTGGGAGTCACCGGGGTGGGTCCTCCGGGGTGCCCGTGCACTCTGTCTAATCACCATGGTAGGTCCTCCGGGGTGCGCGTGGACGTGCTGGTAGTCACCGGGGTGTGTCCTCCTGGGTGCCCGTGCACATGCTGGGAGTCACCGGGGTGCATCCTTCAGGGTGACCATGGAGTCTCTGGAGTCACCGGAGTGGGTCCTCCGGGGTGCCCGTGGTCATGCTGGGAGTCACCGTGGTGGGTCCTCCAAGGTGCCCGTGGACTCTTTGGGAGTCACCTGGGTGGTTCCTCCGGGGTGCCCGAGGACACGCTGGGAGTCACCGGGGTGGGTCCTCCTGGGTGACCGTGGACTCTAATAACCGTAGTAGGTCCTCCAGTTTGGCCATGGACATGCTGGGAGTCACGGGGTTGGGTCCTCCGGGGTGCCCGTGCACACACTGGGAGTCACCAGTGTGGATCCTCTGGGGTGCCCGTGGACTCTCTGTGAGTCACCAGGCTGGCTCCTCAGGGGTGCCCGTGGACACGCTGGGAGTCACCGGGGTGGGTCCTCCGGGGTGCCCGTGGACACACTGGGAGTCACCGGTGTGGTTCCTCCGGGGTGCCCGTGGACTCTCTCTAATCACTGTGGTAGGTCTTCCGGGATGGCCGTGGACAAGGTGGGAATCACCTTGGTGGGCCCTCCGGGGTGCCCGTGGACGTGCTGGGAGTTACCGCAGTGCGTCCTCTGGGGTACCTGTGGAGTCTCTGGAGTCACAGGGGTGGATCCTCTGGGGTGCCCGTGGACACGCTTGGAGTCACCGCAGTGCGTCCTCTGGAGTGCCCGTGGACATGCTGGGAGTCACCGTGGTGGGTCCTCCGGGGTGCCCGTGGACATGCTGGGAGTCACCGGGGTGGGTCCTCCGGGGTGCCCGTGGACTCTTTGGGAGGCACCGGGGTGGGTCCTCCGGGGTGCCCGTGGACATTCCGGCAGTCACCGGGGTGGGTCCTCCCGGGTGCCCGTGGACTCTTTTACATCCACCGTGGTGGGTCCTCCGGGGTGCCCGTGGACACGCTGGGAGTCACCGGGGTGGGTCCTCCGGGGTGACCGTGGACTCTTTGGGAGTCACCGGGGTGGGTCCCCTGGGATTCCCATGGACATGCTAGGTTTCACCGGGGTGGGTCCTCTGGGGTGCCCATGCACTCTTTGGGAGTCACTGGAGGGGGGCCTTCGGGGTGCCCAAGTGCACCTTGGGAGTCACCGGGGAGGGTCCTCCGGGGTGCCCTTGGAGTCTCTGGAGTAGCCGTGGTGGGTCCTCCAGCGTGCCCGTGAACACGCTGGGAGTCAACGGGCTGGGCCCTCTGGGGTGACGGTGGACTCTCTCTAATAACTGTAGTAGGTCCTCCAGGTTGGCCGTGGACATGCTGGGAGTCACCGAGTTGGGTCCTCCGGGGTGCCCGTGGACACGCTGGGAGTCACCGGGGTGGTTCCTCCGGGGTACCCGTGGACTCCCTGGGAGTCAAATGGGTGGATCCTCCGGGGTGACCGTGCACATGCTGGGAGTCACCAGGCTGGCTCCTCAGGGGTGCCCGTGGACACGCTGGGAGTCACCGGGGTGGGTCCTCCGGGGTGACCGTCGACTCTAATAACTGTAGTAGGTCCTCCAGTTTGGCCATGGACATGCTGGGATTCATGGGGTTGGGTCCTCCGGGGTGCCCGTGGACATGCTGGGAGTCACCGGTGTGGTTCCTCCGGGGTGCCAGTGGACTCTCTGTGAGTCACCAGCTTTGGTCCTCCGGGGTGCCCGTGGACACGCTGGGAGTCACTGGTGTGGTTCCTCCAGGGTGCCCGTGGACTCTCTCTAATCACTGTGGTAGGTCTTTCGGGATGGCCGTGGACACGGTGGGAATCACCTTGGTGGGTCATCCGGGGTGCTCGTGGACGTGCTGGGACTTACCGCAGTGCATCTGCTGGGGTGCCCGAGCACTCTCTGGAGTCACCGGAGTGGGTCCTCCGGGGTGCCCGTGGAAACCCTGGGAGTCACCGGCGTGGGTCCTCAGGGGTGCCCATGGAAACCCTGGGAGTCACCGGGGTGGGTCCTCCCGGGTGCCCGTGGACTCTTTGGGTTTCACTGGACGGGGGCCTTCGGGGTGCCCGAGTGCACCCTCAGACTCACCTGGGTGGGTCCTATGGTGTGCCCGTGAACATGCTGGGAGTCACCGGGGTGGCTCCTCAGTGGTGCCCGTAGACACGCTGGGAGTCACCGGGGTAGGTCCTCCGGGGTGACCGTGGACTCTAATAACCGTAGTAGGTCCTCCAGTTTGGCCATGGACATGCTGGGAGTCACGGGGTTGGGTCCTCTGGGGTGCCCATGGACACACTGGGAGTCACCAGTGTGGATCCTCTGGGGTGCCCGTGGACTCTCTGTGAGTCACCGTGGTGGGTCCTCCAGGGTGCCCGTGGAGTCTCTGGAGTCACCGGGGTGGGTCCTCCGGGGTGCCCGTGGACACACTGGGAGTCACCGGTGTGGTTCCTCCGGGGTGCCCGTGGACTCTGTCTAATCACTGTGGTAGATCTTCTGGGATGGCCGTGGACACGGTGGGAATCACCTTGGTGGGCCCTCCGGGGTGCCTGTGGACGTGCTGGGAGTTACCGCAGTGCGTCCTCTGGGGTACCTGTGGAGTCTCTGGAGTCAACGTGGTGGATCCTCCGGGGTGCCCGTGGACGCGCTGGGAGTCACCGGGGTGTGTCCTCCGGGGTGACCGTGCACATGCTGGGAGTCACCGGGGTGGGTCCTCCGGGGTGCCCGTGGTCTCTTTGGGAGTCACCGGGGTGGGTCCTCCTGGGTTCCCGTGGACATGCTAGGTTTCACCGTGGTGGGTCCTCCGGGGTGCCCATGGACTCTTTGGGAGTCACTGGAGGGGGGCCTTCAGGGTGCCCAAGTGCACCTTGGGAGTCACCGGGGAGGGTCCTCCGGGGTGCCCTTGGAGTCTCTGGAGTCGCCGTGGTGGGTCCTCCAGCGTGCCCGTGGACACGCTGGGAGTCAACGGGCTGGGTCCTCCGGGGTGCCAGTAGACATGCTGGGAGTCGCTGGGGTGGGTCGTCCGGGGTGACCGTGGACTCTTTGGGAGTCACCGGGGTGAGTCCTCCGGGGTTCCCGTGGACATGCTGGGTTTCACCATGGTGGGTCCTCCAAGGTGCCCGTGGACGCTTTGGCTGTCACTGGAGGCGTGCCTTCTGTGTACCTGTGTGCACCCTGGGAGTCAGCAGTGTGGGTCCTATGGGATGCCCGTGGACATTCTGGGAGTCACCGGGGTGGGTCCTCCGGGGTGCCCGTGGACTCTTTGACAGTCACCGGGGTGGGTCCTCCGGGGTGCCCATGGACATGCTGAGAGTGACAGGGGTGGGTCTTTCGGGGTCCGGGTGGACACTCGGGGAGTAACCGGGGTGGATCCTCCGGGGTGCCCTTGGACATTCTGGGAGTCACCGGGGTGGCTCCTCCGGGTTGGCCGTGGACTCTGTCTAATCACCATGGTAGGTCGTCCGGGATGGCCGTGGACATGCTGGGAGTCACCGTGTTGGGTGCTCCGGGGTGCCCGTGGAGTCTCTGGAGTCACCGTGGTAGGTCGTCCGGGGTGCCCGTGGACTCTCTGGGAGTCACCGTGGTGGGTCCTCCGGGGTGCCCGTGGACACGCTGGGAGTCACAGGTGTTGATCCTCCGGGGATCCCGTGGACTCTTTGGGAGTCACCGGAGTGGGTCCTCCGGGGTGCCCGTGCACTCTGTCTAATCACCATGGTAGGCCCTCCGGGTGGGCGGTGGACACGCTGGATGCACCGGGATGGGTCCTCCGGGTTGCCCGTGGACATCCTGGGAGGCACCGGGGTGTGTCCTCTGGGGGGCCCGTGGACATCCTGGGAGTCACCGGGGTGCGTCCTCCAGGGTGACCGTGGAGTCTCTGGAGTCGCTGTGGTGGGTCCTCCGGGATTCCCATGGACATGCTGGGAGTCACCGTGGTGAGTCCTGCAGCCTGGCCGTGGACATGATGGGAGTCACCGGGGTGGGTATTCCGGGGTGCCCGTGGACATGCTGGGAGTCACCGTGGTGGGTCCGCCGGGCTGGCCGTGGACATGCTGGGATTCACCAGGGTGGGTCCTATGGGGTGCCCGTGTACACGCTGGGAATCACCGGGCTGGGACCTCCAGGGTGCCTGTGGACTCTCTCTAATCACCGTGGTAGGTCCTCCGTGGTGGCCGTGGACATGCTGGGAGTCACCGGGTTGGGTCCACCTGGGTGCATGTTGAGTCTCTGGAGTCACCGTGGTGGGTCCTCCGGGTTGCCCGTGGAGTCTCTGGAGTCATCGGCGTGGGTCCTCCGGGGTGCCCGTGGACTCTCTGGAGTC
>SNRU01011976.1:0-17687 GCA_006130075.1 Branta canadensis | reverse complement strand
TCCCTCCTTCCCTAGCACCTCCCAGAACTGGCACGGCACTGGCTCCTCTGTGTCCTGGGAGCCCAGGAGCTGTGCCATGGGCTGGAAGGATCACAACCAGATCGCTTCTACCTGGGCAGATTCTGGCCCAAAAAGGGGGTGTTTTGTAGGTGTGGTATTATGAGCTCAGTGGTGCCTCAGAAGCTCCAAGTCCAGCAGGAAGCTAATGGCTGTTAAGTGGCCTGTGAGGTGACTTTTTTCTGAAGCAGCTGACAGGTCATCCCTTGACTCCTGGCTGGGATCTGTGCCTTTAGTCTCACATCTGCTGGTCTCCATGATAGGATACCAGATGCATCTGCTCTGCACACAGTTTGTGAGATCCTCTCTTCCTAGGTACCTGGTAGGCCCCATAAAGGAAGAGGTCTTGAATTGTGGTTGTCATGTCGAGGTTTAACCTTTTGCCTGAACTCATTCTTCAGGGCTGCTTTTGTGGTGGTGCAGAGCTGCTGGGCACATTGTCAAGGATGCTCCTACAGCCTTTGTGTCCTTCTCTGTACTGGCTTGGGAGCTGCTTCTTTCTCAGGAGCAGAGTAGCCCACAGAGGTGAGACAGATACTCTGAGTTCAGGAAAGCCATCCGAAAGCTGCCCCTAAGAAGATGGCTGATATGGGGAAGTCAGGAGAAGCCTGGCCAGGAGAGATGTGAGATTTGGGGGAGGGAAAAAGAGCTTGGCCAGCAGAAGCTAATGATTTTGGAGAGGTAAGAATGATCAGGTAATGCCGATCCCACCATAAAGATGACTTAAAGCAGTCATGTGAGGCCCTTACCTTATTTAACCTGTAACATTAATACCTAAATCTAAATGCCACTCCACACCCTGACAGGAATCCACTGCTCTAAGTTTTGACCACAATATCCCTTGAGCCAAAATTAGTCCATAACCCCTTTCCATTACCTTATCTGTCTTGCTGACCCTTAACACTAGCATTAAAAAGCTCTATTTAACCTTAGTCTTCTTGCAGAAGTAAAAAAAAAAACGCTAAAAAAACGAGCTTACACATAAGCTAACCACAGACCTGACACCCCAAGTACAACAGCAAACCCTCCCACTCAATCTTTGCTTAAGCTCTCACCCAGAAAGGTTTGCCGTAGTCCCTAATGCCATTCATGAACAACTAACATCCAAACAATGTCCTCCTGTGCATTAACCTCCTCAGTTTCAGCCCCTCTCCTAAACCTTAACGTTAGGTTCTCGTTCTCTTGGGGCAAGGCAGGAACCGTGAGGTTGCTGTGCAGTCACATGGCATTCAGAGATGGATGTGAGGGGCCATGGATCTGATCAGCTTGTGGGCCACAAGGAGGAGATGGGTGGGAATGCTCTGCTGAGCTCAGCTCTGCCTCAGGATCTCCTGCCCCAGCAGGAGGAATGGGACTGGGGCACTGACGGGGAGGTCACTTCTGTCTCTGCAGCTGATAGGGCAGCAGCAGGAACGTGTCACGCAAAGGGACTGTGAGGTCCCTTGTATCTGGAGGTGGCAGGTCAGCCTTGGCTTCTCCCTGGGATCGGCACTTTGGGGCTGACATCTGCCAGTGGCCCTGCTAGGCCAGCAGAAGGCCCCTGCTTGGCATGCTGCCTGTGGGATCCCCTCTGCCTCCATCCCCAGGAGGACCCACACAGAAAGAAGGCCCACACAGGGGTTGTCCTGTCCCTTCTGCTTGAGTCCAGGACTGGACAGCAGGAGGCACAAGGCTTGGTGTGTCTAGCCAAGAAGCTGCAAGGCCAGCAGCAGGCCCAGGCCTTGGGAGATGCTGCTGAGGTGACTTCTGTCTGCTTGGCTGACAGGCCGCAAGGAGCCTGATGGGTTGGGATGCCTCCTTCAGGAGTGGTTTCCACCCTGATGGAGCTTTCTTTGGTAGTAGGAAAGAACAGGAGAGATAAAAGTGCCACAAAGTGCACCTTCGAAGGGTGGCACTGGCCACGAGGAGGAAGAAATGTCCCTCAAAGTGTTGTGCTGTGGTGACAGAGGTCACCGAAAGAGAGTCTATGATCACACCCAGGCTTTTTGTTTCAAGGAACAGCTGATGAGGGTTGACAAGACATCTCAACCCTTCGTGCCCCACATTGGGCGCCAAAAGGACTGTTGTGGTTTAACCCGGCTGGCAGCTAAACACCACACAGACGTTCGCTCACCCTCCCCCCTCCCTCTCTGGGATGGGGGAGAGAAACGGGAAAGTGAAGCCTGTGAGTTCAGATAAAGACAATTTATTAAGACAGGAATATAATAATAACAACAATAATAATAGTGATAATGATAATAGTATTAATAATAATAATGTGTAAGAAACAAGTGATGCACAATGCAATTGCTCACCACCCGCTGACCGATGCCCAGCCTATCCCCGAGCAGCCGGCCCCCCAGCCCGGCCAGCCACCCCTATATATTGTTCAGCATGACGTCAGATGGTATGGAATACCCCTTTGGCCAGGTTGGGTCAGCTGTCCTGGGTCTGTCCCCTCCCAGCTCCTGCTGCACCCCTAGCCTGCTCACTGGCAGGACAGAGCGAGAAGCTGAAAAGTCCTTGGCCTGGTGTAAACACTGCTCTGCAACAATTAAAACATCAGCATGTTATCAGCGCTCTTCTCATCCTAATCCAAAACATAGCACCCTACAAGCTACTAGGAGGAAAATTAACTCTGTCCTAACTGGAACCAGGACAGATATCCACCCCTTATTCCATACCATTTATGTCATGCTCAGGTTACACTCTTTCCAATACCTTGGAATTAATCACCATTTTCATCTATGATATATAGCAATCATGGTAGTGATGACATACAGTATTATATAATAATTAACATACTACAATTCAACTCATGGGCTATTCTCACCCAGTATTAAATCCTCTTGAGGTACACACCAGACTTCCCCATTCTTTTGCATTACCCACCAAGTGAATCCAGGTCCCTGAGCAAAAGCAATTCCACGAATGGGTTTGCCTTTTCCTGAGGCAGGAGTAGCCCAGACTGTTTTACCCAGCATGTTTCTTACGTGCACTACAGGAACTTTATCCCCTTCTACAGTGAGTAACAGGTTTGACTGGGCAGGTCCAGCTCGGCTGGCAGATCCCCTAGTATTGCCTAACCAGGTGGCCTTTGCCAAATGTGTATCCCAATTTTTGAATGTCCCAGCACCCATTGCTTTCAGTGTAGTCTTCAACAGTCCATTGTATCGTTCAACTTTCCCAGAGGCTGGTGCATGATAGGGGATGTGATACACCCACTCAATACCATGTTCTTTGGCCCAAGCGTCTATAAGGTTGTTTCGGAAATGCGTCCCGTTGTCTGACTCAATTCTCTCTGGGGTGCCATGTCACCACAGGACTTGCTTTTCAAGGCCCAGGATAGTGTTCCGGGCGGTGGCATGGGGCACAGGATATGTTTCCAGCCATCTGGTGGTTGCTTCCACCATTGTAAGTACGTGGCGCTTGCCGTTGCGGGTTTGAGGGAGTGTGATGTAATCAATCTGCCAGGCCTCTCCATATTTATATTTCAGCCATCGTCCTCCATACCAAAGAGGCTTTGACCGTTTGGCTTGCTTGATTGCAGCACATGTTTCACAATCATGAATAACCTGTGCTATAGTGTCCATGGTCAGGTCCACCCCTCGATCACGAGCCCATCTGTATGTTGCATCTCCACCTTGATGGCCTGAGGTGTCATGGGCCCATCGGGCTATAAAGAATTCACCTTTATGTTGCCAGTCCAGGTCCACCTGAGCCACTTCAATCTTAGCAGCCTGATCCACCTGCTGGTTGTTTTGATGGTCTTCAGCAGCCCGATTCTTGGGCACATGAGCATCTACATGGCGTACCTTTACAACCAGGTTCTCTACCCGGGCAGCAATATCTTGCCACAATGCCGCAGCCCAGATGGGTTTGCCCCTGCGCTGCCAGTTGTTCTGCTTCCATTGCTGTAACCACCCCCACAGGGCATTTGCTACCATCCATGAATCAGTATAGAGATAGAGAACTGGCCACTTTTCTCGTTCAGCAATATCTAAAGCCAGCTGAATGGCTTTCACTTCTGCCAACTGACTCGACTCGCCTTCTCCCTCAGCAGCTTCTGCAACTCGTCGTGTAGGACTCCATACAGCAGCTTTCCATTTCCGATGCTTTCCCACAATACGACAGGACCCATCAGTGAACAAGGCATATTTCTTCTCATTTTCTGGTAGCTTGTTGTACAGTGGGGCTTCTTCAGCACGGACCACCTCCTCCTCTGATGATATCCCAAAGTATTTGCCTTCTGGCCAGTCCATAATCACTTCCAAGATTCCTGGGCGACTGGGCTTTCCTATTCGAGCCCGCTGAGTAATCAGTGCAACCCACTTGCTCCATGTAGCATCAGTTGCATGATGTGTAGAGGAGACCCTTCCTTTGAACATCCAGCCTAGTACTGGCAGTCAGGGTGCCAGGAGGAGCTGCGCTTCAGTACCGACCACTTCCGAAGCAGATCGAACTCCTTCATATGCTGCCAATATCTCCTTTTCGGTTGGAGTATAGCGGGCCTCAGATCCTCTGTATCCCCGACTCCAAAACCCCAGGGGTCGACCTCGAGTTTCCCCAGGTTCTTTCTGCCAGAGGCTCCAGGTGGGACCATTCTCCCCGGCTGCGGTGTAGAGCACATTCTTTCCATCTGGTCCTGTTCGGACTGGCCCAAGGGCTACTGCATGAACTATTTCCTGCTTAATTTGTTCAAAGGCTTGTCGTTTCTCAGGGCCCCATTCAAAAGCATTCTTCTTACGGGTTACCTGGTAGAGCGGGTTTACAATCAGACTGTAATTTGGAATATGCATTCTCCAAAACCCCACAACACCTAGGAAAGTTTGTGTTTCTTTTTTGCTAGTTGGTGGAGACATAGATGTTATTTTGTTGATCACATCCATTGGGATTTGACGACGTCCATCTTGCCATTTTATTCCTAAAAACTGGATCTCTCGTGCAGGTCCTTTAACTTTATTCTGTTTTATGGCAAAACCGGCCTTCAGAAGGATTTGGACTATTTCCTTCCCTTTCTCAAAAACTTCTTCTGCAGTGTCACCCCACACAATGATGTCATCGATGTACTGCAGGTGTTCAGGAGCTTCCCCCTGCTCCAGCGCAGACTGGATCAGTCCATGGCAAATGGTAGGGCTATGTTTCCACCCTTGGGGCAGCCGATTCCAAGTATATTGGACTCCCCTCCAAGTGAAAGCAAACTGTGGCCTGCACTGTGCTGCTAGAGGGATGGAGAAAAATGCATTAGCGATATCAATTGTGGCATACCACTTGGCTGCCTTTGATTCCAGTTCATACTGGAGTTCTAGCATGTCCGGCACTGCAGCACTCAGTGGTGGCGTGACTTCGTTCAGGCCACGATAGTCCACTGTTAGCCTCCACTCACCATTAGACTTTCGCACTGGCCATATGGGACTATTAAAAGGTGAATGTGTCTTGCTGATCACTCCTTGGCTCTCCAGTTGACGAATTAGCTTATGGATGGGAATCAGGGAGTCTCGGTTGGTGCGATATTGCCGCCGGTGCACAGTTGTGGTAGCGATTGGCGCTTGCTGTTCTTCAACCCTCAGCAACCCCACAACAGAAGGGTCCTTTGAGAGACCAGGCAAGGTAGACAACTGTTTAATGTCCTCTGTCTCCAAGGCGGCTATGCCAAAAGCCCAGCGGAACCCTTTTGGGTCCTTGAAATATCCTCTTCTAAGATAGTCTATGCCAAGGATGCACGGAGCATCCGGGCCAGTCACAATACGCTGCTTTTGCCACTCATTCCCAGTTAGACTCACTTCAGCCTCCAATACAGTTAACTGCTGGGATCCCCCCGTCACACCATAAATACAGACGGGCTCTGGCCCTTAATAGCTTGATGGCATTAGAGTACATTGTGCACCGGTGTCTACTAAAGCCTTATACTTCTGTGCGTCTGACGTGCCAGGCCATCGAATCCACACAGTCCAATAAACTTGATTGTCCCTTTCCTCCCCCTTGGCTGGAGGCAGGGCCCCTCTAATCCTGGTCAGAATCTTCGTTTCTGTGTTTAAAGGACTGCCTGCTGGAAGTTGGAGCAGCAAACTTTTCAGAGAACCCCCTTTTCCCAATTGTTTTCTTTTGCAATTCACGTACCCGTGCCTCTAGGGTCGCAGTAGATTTTCCATCCCATTTTCTCATGTCCTCTCCATGGTCATGTAGGTAAAACCACAGGGTGGCGCGGTGTGTGTGCCCACCATATTGTCTTCCTTGCACAGATGAACATTTACCCTTAATAGCTGAGACACTGGTTTGTACAGGTGGGGAGGAAAATAATCTTTCTTCAAGTTGGTGGATCTTTTCAGAAAGTTTCTCCAAAGTATTCTCTTTTAGCTGGTGGACACTGGTTCGTTCAGGTGGAGGGGAAGATAAATTCTCTTTAAGTTGGTGGACCTCTTCAGAGAGTTTCTCCACAGCCGAGACACAGGCCTGTAGGGAAGAGGAGAGATTTCCTTCGTACTGCCAGAGTTGTTTAGCAACTTCATTCACTGTGGGATTCTCCTCCTCTTTCCAGGATAGTATTGCCAATGAGTTGGCATATGATGATGGTGCACTCCGTACAAACTTCCGCCACATGGGTCGTGTACACTGGACTTCATCTGGATCTGTGGATGTTTGTGCATCATCTAGGTCCTTATAAATTACTTCCCATACGGCCAATTCCCTCAGGTACTGAATTCCCTTCTCCGTGGTGGTCCACTTGCCTGGTAGACATACAAGTTCTTCCTTGAAGGGATACCTTTCCTGCACAGCTGACAGGAGATGCCTCCAGAGGCTGCGAGATCGTGCTCCATCTCCAATTGCTTTGTCAATACATGCGTCCCTAGCAAGGGATCCCAGCCGCCTGGCTTCCTTGCCCTCTAATTCCACACCATTGGCTCCGGTGTCCCAGCACCGGAGCAGCCAGGTGACAAGCTGCTCGCCTATACCGCGACCAAAATCTTTTCGCACATCTCGTAGCTCACGCTGGTATAGAGTCCGGGTAGTTACTGTTGATTTTTCAACATCCTCATCCTCACTTTTATCCTCCTGCACCTTTGATGGCCCAGCCTCGTCTTCACTACGCCCAGACTTAGCAGAAGACTTTCTGCGTTCTAAACGACCTGAGTCTCTATACCATTTTTTCACCTTGTCTACAGGGGCAATTTGCACTGCTACAGCTTGTTTCTCTGACCCAGCCACAGGGTCTGCCACAGGGGTTGGAATACCCTCTGCGGGGTCAACTTGCACTGCTACAGCTCGTTTCTCTGACCCAGCCACAGGAGTGGGAGCGGCTGCAGGAGCTGGAGCGGCTGCAGGAGCTGGAACTGGAGCGGCTGCAGGAGCTGGAGCAGCTGCGGGAGCTGGAGCTGGAGCAGCTGCAGGGGCTGGAGCTGGAGCGGCTGCAGGGGCCGGAGCTGGAGCGGCTGCAGGGGCCGGAGCTGGAGCGGCTGCAGGAGCTGGAGCTGGAGCGGCTGCAGGGGCTGGAGCTGGAGCGGCTGCAGGAGCTGGAGCGGCTGCAGGAGCTGGAACTGGAGCGGCTGCAGGGGCTGGAGCTGGAGCGGCTGCAGGGGCTGGAGCTGGAGCAGCTGCAGGAGCTGGAACTGGAGCGGCTGCAGGGGCTGGAGCTGGAGCGGCTGCAGGGGCTGGAACTGGAGCGGCTGCAGGGGCTGGAGCTGGAGCGGCTGCAGGAGCTGGAGCTGGAGCGGCTGCAGGAGCTAGGTTGCTAGTAGCATCAATTGCAGCTCGATAGGCACAAGCCAGACCCCAGCACGCTACAGTGATTTGTGTCACTTTGGAACTGCCAGAGTCATGACACCTTTTTTTCAAGCATTCTGCCAGCTTTTTAGGATCTTGCAGTTGTTCAGGGGTGAATGTCCAAAACACTGGAGGTGACCACTGCCCTAGAAACCTGCCCATATCCTCCCACACTCCCTGCCACTCGCAACTATCCCGCCTAAAGACAGATCTCCGGATGAGATTCCTAAGTAGTTGTTTAACCCTCAACAAAACCTGAAGCGCATTCAGGAGACATAACAACAAGAGTATGCTGGTCTGAGTATCCCAAGGATATTCAACATCTTGGACAACCACCGTAACTAGCTCGGGGGATAAGAGGGTGGTGAAGGAGAAAGGGAGAGTGAGGAGGTAGGGAAACATGTCTTCCCCTGTCCCCTCCACAGACTGGCTCCCTAACGAAAAAAGGCAATAGGTGTAATTGCTAATAGTTTCCGAGACATGGTTTCCAAAGTATAGAGTCGACGTCAGTGCTGAGTACAAACACCAGGTTAGAGTCGTGACCAGATATTTCATCATTTCATAAGCCATTGTTACACCGCACAGTACCATAACAATCTTAAACCAGGGCCCGGAAAGCATAAACAGTGCGACAGGGAGCACATACAGAAAGTAGCGCGCTATAAAATTCAATTTGGAATACAGGTACAGCAGACTGGAGATTAAGGCAATCAACATCGTGACTAGCAACTATGAAGCAGGTACAATACTTATACCAATTTTAGTTTAACACACTCAGGTTAAATCTGTCGATATCTCAACCCTTCGGGCCCCACGTTGGGCGCCAAAAAGGGCTGTTGTGGTTTAACCCGGCCGGCAGCTAAACACCACACAGCCGTTCGCTCACCCTCCCCCCTCCCTCTCTGGGATGGGGGAGAGAAACGGGAAAGTGAAGCCTCTGAGTTGAGATAAAGGCAGTTTATTAAGACAGGAATATAATAATAACAATAATAACAATAGTGATAATGATAATAGTATTAATAATAATAATGTGTATGAAACAAGTGATGCACAATGCGATTGCTCACCACCCGCTGACCGATGCCCAGCCTATCCCCGAGCAGCCGGCCCCCCCACCCCGGCCAGCCACCCCTATATATTGTTCAGCATGACGTCAGATGGTATGGAATACCCCTTTGGCCAGTTTGGGTCAGCTGTCCTGGATCTGTCCCCTCCCAGCTCCTGCTGCACCCCCTAGCCTGCTTGCTGGCAGGACAGAGCGAGAAGCTGAAAAGTCCTTGGCCTGGTGTAAACACTGCTCTGCAACAATTAAAACATCAGCATGTTATCAGCGCTCTTCTCATCCTAATCTAAAACATAGCACCCTACCAGCTACTATGAGGAAAATTAACTCTGTCCTAACTGGAACCAGGACACATGCATCCCCAGGTCCTGAGGGAACTGGCTGATGTAGTTGCCAAGCCTCTCTCCATCATATTTGAAGAGTCCTGGCAGTCGGGTGAAGTCCCTGGTGACCTGAAAAAGGAAAACATCAGTCCCATTTGTAAAAAGGGTAGAAAGGAAGACCCAAGGAACTCCAGAACAGTAAGCCTCTTCTCAGTGCCTGGCAAGAAGATGGAAAAAATTCTCCTGGAATCCATGTCAGGCACATGCAAGAGAAAGAGGTGATCCAAGACAGCCAGCATGGCTTCACCAAAGGGTAAATCGTGCCGGACCAATCTGGTGGCTTTCTACAATGGAGTGACCACATCAGACAACAAGGGAAGAGCGACCGATGTCATCTACTTGGACTTCTGTAAGACCTTTGACATGGTCCCACATGACATCCTGGTCTCCAAATTGGAGGGATACGCATTTGATGGGTGCACCATTGAGTGGATAAGGAGTTGGCTTGAAGGTCACACCCAGAGAGTGATGGTCAACGGCTCTATGTCCAAGTGGAGGCTGGTGATGAGTGGTGTCCCTCAGGGGTCTATCCTGAGACCGGTACTGTTTAAAATCTTTATCAATGACACAGGGACAGTGGGGTAGAGTGCACCCTCAGCAAGTGTGCAGATGACACCAAGCTGAGGGGTGTAGTGGATGCAACAGAGGAAGGGATGCCATCCAAAGGGTCCTGGACAAGCTTGAAATTTGGGCCCCTGTAAACCTAAGGAGGGTCAACAAGTCCAAGTGCAAGGTGCTGCACGTGGGCCAGGGAAATGACAGGCATGGGGATAGGCTGGGAGAAGAACTCATTGAGAGCAGCCCTGCAGAGAAAGACTTGGGGGTTCTGCTGGATAAAATGCTCAACATGAGCCAGCAGTGCGTGCTTGTAGCCCAGAAGACCAACTGTATCCTGGGCTGCATCAAGAGAGGGGCGGCCAGCAGATAGAGGCAGGTGATTGTCCCCCTCTGCTCTGCCCTTGTGAGGCCTCACCTGGAGTACAGTGTGAAGGTCTGGGGCCCCCAGCACAAGAAGGTTTGGACCTCTTACAGCAAATCTAGAGGAGGGCTACAACGATGATCAGAGGGCTGGAGCACCTCACCTGTGAAGACAGGCTGAAGGAGTTAGGTTTGTTCAGCCTGGAGAAGAGAAGGCTCCAGGGACACCTCCTTGCAGCTTTTCAGTCCTTAACGGGGTCTTCTAAAAAATGGAGAAGGACTCTTTACCACTCGGGTAGATAAGGACAGGACGATGTGGTCTTAAACTGAAAGAGGGGAGATTTAGACTAGACATTAGGAGGAAAATCTTCCCTATAAGGGTAGTGAGGTACTGGAACAGGTTGCCCAGAGAAGTTGTTGATGCTCCATCCCTGGAGGTGTTCAAGGCCAGGCTGGATGAGGCCTTGGCCAACCTGATCTAGTGGCTGGAATATGGGGGAAGTTCAGTTAGATGATCTTTAAGGTCCCTTCCAACCGAAGCCATTCTATGATACTAGGATGAAAATTAACTCAATCCTAACCAAAACCAGGATACAAATAGACTAAGGGCAAGATATCTCTGTGCGTATATCAAAAGAGAGGAAAAGTGGTGATAGTTATTTAGAAAGTGTCAGACCTGAGTATGACATAGGAACAATGGTATGGAGTAAGGGGTGGATATAGTCCGAGTTTTAGCTGGGATAGACTTAATTTTTCTTCCTAGGAGCTGGTGTGGTGCTGTGTTTTGGGTTTAGAGAATCAGCGAATCACAGAGTAGTTTGGGTAGGAAAGGACCTTAAAGATCCTAAAATTCCAACCCCTCTGCTGTGGGCAGAGACCCCTTCCACTAGACCAGGTTGCTGAAAGCCCCATCCAAGCTGGCCTTCAAAACTTCCAGTGAGGGGGGATCCACAACATCTCTGGGCAGCCTGTTCCAGTGCCTCACCACCCTCCGAGTAAAGAACTTCTTTCTAATATCTAATCTAAACCTACCCTCTTTCAATTGAAAACCATTTCCCCTAGTCCTTTCACTACGCTAGTTGATGAAGAGTCCCTCCCCAGCTTTCCTTAGGCCCCCTTTATGTATTAGAAGGCCGCCATAAGGTCTCCCCAGAGCCTTCTCTCTAGGCTGAACAACACCAAATCCCACAGCCTGTCTTCAGAGGACAGCTGCTCCAGCCCCTTGATCATCCTCGTGGCCCTCCTCTGGATTCATTCAAATAGATCCGTGTCCTTCTCATGCTGGGGGCCCCACAGCTAAACACAATACCTGACGTGTGGCCTCACCAGGGCCGAGTAGAGAGGCACAATCACTTCCCTACTCCTGCTGACCACACCGTTCCTGGTACAAGCCCGGATGCTGTCGGCCTGCTTGGCCACCTGAGCACCCTACTAGCTCCTATTCAGCCGACTATCCACCAATACCCCCAAGTCCCTTTCCGATGGGCAGCATTCCACCCGCCATTCCCCAGCATTGCATGGGGTTGTCGTGCCCCAAGTGCAGGACCCAGCACTTGGCCTTGTTGAACTTCACAGATTTGGCCTTGGCCCATGAGTCCAGCCTATCTAGGACCCTCTGCAGAGCCCACCTACCGTCGAGCAGACCAACACTCGCTTCTAACTTGGTGTTGTATGCAGACTTACTGAGGGTGCACTTAATCGCCTTGTCCAGATCATTGATGAAAATATTCAGGGGAACTGGCCCCAGAACTGAGCCCTGGGGTTCACCACTAGAGAACGGCCTCCAACTCCATTTAGCTCCATGTCACACAACTCTTTGGGCCCAGCCACTCAAACACTTTTTAATCCAAGGAAGCAGATACCCGTCCAAGCCTCGAGCAGCTAGTTTCTCTGGGAGAACGCTGTAGGAAACAGTTTCAGAATCCTTACTGAGGTCTAGATAAACCAGGCCTGTAGTTCCCCAAATCCTCCTTCCAGCCATTTTGTAGGTGGGCATCATATTTCCTTGTCACCAGTTGACTGGGAACACCTCTGATAGCCAGGACTGCTGATACATGATGGAAAGCGGCTCGGTGAGCACTTCTGGCAGCTCCCTCAGTCCCAAGAGGGGGATCCCATCTAGCTCCATAGACTCATGAACATCCCCCATGAGGGATGCCATACGAGCAGTGGTGCTGCTCCCCAGGAACCAGGCCAGCTTCCTACAGAGCTGCCTTACGAGGAGCATGGCCGCCAAAACAATCGGAGTTATCAGACTCAGCTCAGATCCTGTGAGATACCACACGGACAACGGTCTAGAGCCAGAAGGAAAAGAGCTACAGGTGTGGGAGTCCCTAGGACAGGCTTGTGTGGAGAGGAGCAAGGGTTGTAGCAAGGCTGAGAGTCCCAACAGGACCCAGGGCTTTGTGTCCAGGGCTCTGGCTGTTTTCTCTGCCACTGAGGCCTAGGAGGAGACAGCTTATCGGTAAAGCACCAGAGCCTCTTTCCCTCCTAGCCCCCACCCATGAACCAGGCAGGGCTCGTACCATTCTCCTGCACTTGGCCATGCACATCCCCATCTCCTCCTGCCCCAAGAAGAGCCCAGAGTAAGGTGTGAAGGGAAAGGATCTCCCTTCCCAGGGACGGGAGGTCAAGGCCTGGTCCTTGTGCTTGGTGAAACACATCCAGTTTTCCTACATATCAGGGTCACCTTCACATTGCCTTTGTCTCCTTGTCCTCACTGCCTGCAATGCTCTGCTCTAACGAGCTCCAAGGGAGGCTGTGTCAGTGCTGGCCCTCAGGGGGACACTGCAGGAAACTTGCCTCTGACTTGGACTTCTGGAGAGATGTCTTCAATTTTCTCTCAGTGCCTGAGGTTCGTGGGCTCCTCCCCAAAGCCCCCCGAGGGGGGATTCCAATGCCTTGGGCTTGGCGTCTGGTGCTGAGCTGGGCGGGGCTCGTGGGACAGAGAGAGCTCGTGGCAAGAGGGCCCTGGTGCAGAGAGACAGCTGTGCCCAGGAGCAGCTCCTCTGCACAGCGCAGCAGGGCTGGGGGCTCTGACCGCAGGTGGCACGGGGACAGGAGAGAAGGAGAGAGGGCTTGGAGGCAGTGAGGAGCGCAGCAACAGAGGGCAGCGTGTGGGAGGACAGATCTGCAGGCCCTTGGCACTGTGAGTCTCTGGCAGCAGGGCCGTGCAGGTGGGGTTGCCAGAGGGGTCTTCTACAGCTGGCACATGGATGGCTGACAGCACCTGTCAGGATGAGTCTCTCTCTTTCTCCAGGGAGGAGTAGAATATGCTTTAGGGAATGGCATTTATGGTTGGATTTTTCAAGAGAAAGACCAAGGCAGGGGCTACCTGAAAGGCAGGGCTTTGTTGTTAGCCTGTGCTTGAAGAATCCTGCAGTGGAGGGGAGGCATGTTTCATGGTATTGAGTTGTCAGGATTTTGCAGGAAACCGAGACTCCTGGAGCATTGCTGTGAGGGACCAATATGTCATCAATGAACTTTTTTAAGTACCTTCCCACACCTCAGCCCACAGACTGAAACAACATCATCATTGTGGTCCTCTCAGGCTTTATCCTACCTGATGTTTGGGAGCTGCAAACCCTCCAATGTCCAGTGCCCTGTCTTTGGGAGGTCTCTGCAGGCTTGAGGTGAGCACAGATCATTTGCAATGAGCAGGAGCTGCCTCCTCTGCAGGCAGAGCTGCAACCCAGGAGGGTGTGCTGAGTGTCCGTCTGTCCCTCCCTGGCCTTGCCTCCCCTGGCAGCAGCACGCTGCCATTCCTCCTGGCTTCTCCACCTGGCCATGCAGGCTGCCTGGGGATGGAGGTTTCACCTGCCCATGGAGTGAGCCGTCGGGGTGCTTGGGGGAAGGGGAGTACGGGGACAGGGTGAGAGGTCTGGAGATGGGCACTTGGAGCCTGGATTCCTCTGCTCTCAGCACCGTCCAGGTTTTTTTCAGATGCACTTCTGAGTGCAACTGTCCTGTAGATCAAAGAAATGCCAGTTCTGATCGCAGAACTGATGGACTTAGGGCCTTAACACTCTAAAGGACTCTGGGCTGTAAGGGTACAGTCCCTTTGTCTCTGAGGATCCACAGGGTCTTCTTGGAGTGCAGGAGAGATGCCTGGACTTCTGACTTAAAAGCAGCCTTCAAGTGTCTTGGGGCAGCTAGAATAAAAAATACAAAATAAATATAAGAAAATCCCAACAGCACTCCTCAGCAGCTGGTTTAAATGTGAGCCAAACTGGGGCAAAAGCCTTTGATAAAACTGAGATGACACCAAATTCTTCTTTATCTCTGCCTGTTGGCAGGACTTCCTTTGCCCACAGCAAAGTCTCCTGCTCCTAGGGACAGCCTAAGGCAGGACCAAGTAGAACTCAGGAAAGGGACCTGCCATATGCCTGCCTGGATGTGGAGAATCATTTGGGGAGGTTTAAATGAGAAATGGTAGGAGTTTTCCTCTGATAAGTCGGTTGTACATTATTAATGTCTTTCTATTCGTTGAGCAGAACCCGATCCCTCTAAACAGCAGATGCCTAAAAGCAGCTCCATCACCGTGTTCCTCCTGCTGGCATTCACAGACACGCGGGAGCTGCAGCTCCTGCACTTCGCGCTCTTCCTGGGCATCTACCTGGCTGCCCTCCTGGGCAACGGCCTCATCCTCACCGCCGTAGCCTGCCACCACCGCCTCCACACCCCCATGTACTTCTTCCTCCTCAACCTCGCCCTCCTCGACCTGGGCTGCATCTCCACCACTCTGCCCAAAGCCATGGCCAATGCCCTCTGGGACACCAGGGTCATCTCCTATCAAGGGTGTGCTGCGCAGATCTTTTTCTTTTTCTTCTTAATATCAGCACAATATTCCCTTCTCACGGTCATGTCGTACGACCGCTACGCTGCCATCTGCAAGCCCCTGCACTATGGGAGCCTTGTTGGCAGCAGAGCTTGTGCCCAGATGGCAGCAGCTGCCTGGGGCAGTGGCTTTCTCAATGCTGTCCTGCACACGGCCACTACATTTTCCCTGCCCCTCTGCCAAGGCAATGCTGTGGACCAGTTCTTCTGTGAAATCCCCCAGATCCTCAAGCTCTCCTGCTCAGATGCCTACCTCAGAGAAGTTGGGGCACTTGTGTTTAATGTTTCTTTAGTCTTTGGTTGTTTTGTCTTCACTGTGTTGTCCTATGTGCAGATCTTCAGGGTCGTGCTGAGGATGCCTTCTGAGCAGGGCCGGCACAAAGCCTTTTCCACGTGCCTCCCTCACCTGGCCGTGGTCTCCCTCTTTGTCAGCACTGCCGTGTTTGCCTACCTGAAGCACCCCTCCATCTCTTCCCCGTCCCTGGACCTGGTGGTGGCAGTTTTATATGTGGTAGTACCTCCAGCAGTGAACCCCCTCATCTACAGTATGAGGAACCAGGACATGAAAGCCACACTGAAGAAACTGATTCTAGTGGTAATATTTATTTAGCAATGAATTGGCTGTCTCACTTGTCTAGTTTTATTCAAGTTAATCTCAGGCAACTTGTGACGTTTAGGTGTAGCTTTTTTTAAAATTCTGTTTGCAATTGAATATTTGTTTTCATTCCTCTTTTCCAGATGACCAACCCTCTGTGTGACCCACACGCTTTCTCTGAATGTGTTTATTCCTAAATGATACCTGGCCTCCACTGTGGCATCTCGGTACTAAAAGTGAAGTTGCTCAGTGCTCAGGGCTCTTCTTCCCAAACCGGAGTGAAGAAGATGCTCAGGGAGTGCCAGGCTCAAGGCCTCACTCTTGTGCTTGGGTGCCACCTGGACACAGGGGCAGGAGGACACGGGGTGGGGGGTGAGGGAGTCAGGGCTGGACTGAGTCGTCACTGGCGGATTCCCAGTGCCCCTGGAGGCCCTGACCGGCCAAGAAGCAGCTTCCTGGGATTGAAACGTGACAGGGCTGGCGGCATCAGGGAGGTATCGGGAGCCACCAGGGTATCCTAAGGGTTCTCCTGGGATGCCGTGTGCCTTGTGTTGGGTGGGCAGCGAGTGGGTCTTCACAGTAAAGCTAAGCCAAAGGATGCATGGGCTGATGGGAGCTCTGCAATGCCAGGACACACAGCGAGGCAACAGCACAAAGGTCTCAGAGGCCTTCAGTGAACAAGCGGAAAGGGCCAAAACTTGGTGACCAGGCAAGGTCCGGAGGGTGGGGAGAGGTGGGCAGGGGCTGGGCTGGGCTGGGCAGTGCCAGGCAGAGGGCAGCAGCAGCATCAGGGAGCGGTGGCAGCATGCAGGGGAGGGCTCCCAGCAGGGCTTGGTGCTGCAGAGCCAGGCCTGGGGAAGGGAGCCCCGAGCTGCAGGGGCAGGGGACACGAGGCTGCTCGGGGCCCTTGCTGGCCTGGGCAGAGCAGGAAGGGGGCCCAGGTCATTCGTCCCCTCACCGCAGCCTGCCACGACCTGCACGGCGCTCACGGAGCGTCCAGGGACAGGCTGTGCCCCGTGGTGCACAGGGAGAGGGCAAAGCCTCTCTGAAAAAAGGCTGAAAGTGAAAAAGGTCCCTCCGCTGCCCCGTGGTGTGACAGGGCCAGGGTGGGACAGGTTACCTTTATTTGATGTAGTTCTTTTGTAATTTGCATTGGTGATGGCACAAAAAGACAGCTCCTTCACCAGTGATGTACATCCTTCTTCATGTTAGGACACCACCCAGCATCCTTCACTCTGCTTTATCTCAAAGATGAACTGGATTGGGTCTCCTTGATTACTCTGAGGCACAGTGCAGTGCTTTTTGCCTTCTGCTACTCCAGCACAATATGTTTAACTTTCCCTTACTCTGCGCATTGACCTGATGGATCATTTCACATTTTTTACTTTCAAAACCCTAGTTTGATGGGGACCATTTCCAAAGTGGGGCAAGATGATGGGTTCTGCATCAGCCATTTGAAGCGTGCTATACTTGAGTTTTTCAGCCTGAATTTTCTAAAGATGACCCAGGAAAGTAAATGACTGTTCAAGTGTCTCATAGGAATAAGGGAGAGTATGATGGGTTTCCAATGGCCATTTCAAATCTAGGTCAATCCCAGGAACTCACAGAAGAAGGGGTTTGTCTTTGAAGGGTTTTCCTGTGCTGGGCTGGGCTGCAGTTACAGGGACAAAGACCACTGCTGGCAGCGGAGGTGCCCTGGGAACTCCACCTGGCTCCACCTGATTTTCCCAAAGGGCTCCGGTCTCCTGCAGGTCTTTTCTGATATCTACCGGTTCAGGGAACCTCAAACACAACGGGGCCACAGGAGGTTTTCCCTGGTTATGCTTATGGTCAGACAGCAAAGCTCTGCCTCAATACCCATTATTTTTTGACTAATTAACTAATAAAGCAACTAATTATAAGCTCAAATGATTCAACAACTTCTGTTAAATCCTCACGTGAGCTATACTTTCTATCATGAAGAAATATGGATTTTCAGGATGTATTTTCATCACAGAAAAAGAAATACTGGTGTTCACCTGTACTTGCTTTGTCATCACTTTGTCTAGCATGGTGTGCTCCCTCATCTTCCAGGCTCAAAACCCGTCTTCATGAC
>SNRU01011975.1:0-17717 GCA_006130075.1 Branta canadensis | reverse complement strand
CCCTCCTGGGCTGCAGCTCTGCCTGCAGAGGAGGCAGCTCCTGCTCATTGCAAACAATCTGTGCTCACCTGAACCCGGCAGAGACCTTCCAAAGACAGGATAATGGGCATCGGAGGGTTTGCAGCTCCTAAAGATCAGCTAGGGTAAAGCCTGAGAGGACCACAATGATTATGTTGATGCAGTCTGTGGGCTGAGGTGTGGGAAGGGACTTTATGAAGTTCATTGATGGCATATTGGTCCCTCACTGCAATGCTGTAGGAGTCTCAGTCTCCTTTACAATCCTGACAAATTATTACCCTGTAACCTGCCCCCCCTCCACTGCAGAATTCTTCAAGCAGAGGCTACAGACAAAGTCTTGCCTTTCAGGTATCAACTGCATTGGTCTTTCTCTTGAAATTTGCAATCATAAATGCCATTCTCTACAGCATCTTCTACACTTTCCTGGAGAAACAGAGAGACAAGTATCCTGAGAGGTGCTATCAGGCATCGGATGTACCAGCTGAAGAAGACCCCTCTGGCAACCCCACCTGCATAGCTCTGCTGCCAGAGACTCACGGTGCCAAGAGCCTGCAGATCTGTCCTGCCACACGCTGCCCTCTCTTGCTGCGCTCCTCACTGCCTCCAAGCCCTCTCTCCTTCTCTCCTCTCCCCGTGCCACCTGCGGTCAGAGCCCCCAGCCCTGCTGTGCTGTGCACAGGAGCTGCTCCTGGGCACAGATGTCTCTCTGCACAAGGGCCCTCTTGCCACGAGCTCTCTCTGTCCCAGGAGCCTGGCCCAGCTCAGAACCAGACGCCCAGCCCAAGGCATTGGAATCCCCCCTCGGGGGGCTTTGCTGAGGAGCCCACAAACCTCAGGCACTGGGAGACAAATGAAGACATCTCTCAAGAAGTCCAAGTCAGAGGCAAGTTTCCTGTAGTGTCCCCCTGAGGGCCAGCACTGACACAGCCTCCCTTGGAGCTCGTTAGAGCAGAGCATTGGAGGCACTGAGGACAAGGAGACAAAGGCAATGTGAAGGTGACATTGATGTGTAGACAAAGTGTATTTGTTTCAACTAGCACAAGGGCCCAGACAATAATGAATGATTAAAAATTTAGACGAAAAATGAAAAAGACGGAAACGGAAGTTAAAATAATGATAATAACAATAATAACAATAACAACAACAATAATAATAATATGTACAAAGCAACTGATGCACCATGCAGTTGCTGAGAAGCCCCTCATTGATGCTCAACCTGTCCCCAAGCATTGGTCCCCCTGACGCTGGCCAGCCTGCAGCAGGATCTCTTGTGCACGTCCCTTCACCTTCATTTCTTTTAGTGCAAAATCAGCTTTCAGAAGAATTTGGAGTATTTTCTTCCCTTTCTCAAACACTTCCTCTGCTCTGTCACCCCACACAACGATGCCATCGATGTACTGCAGGTGTTCAGGAGCTTCCTCCTCTTCCAGGGCACTCTGGATCAGTCCATGGCAAATGGGAGGGCTGAGTTTCCTGCCCTGGGGCAGTCCATTCCAGGTTGAAAGCAAGCTGTGGCCTTCCATCTGCTGGCAAATGGATGGAGAAAAATGCATTAGCGACATCAGTTGTGGCAAAACACTTGGGTGCCTTTGATCCCAGTGTACATGGAAGCTCTACCGTGTCCGGCATGGCAGCACCCAGCACTGCATGGCTTCATTCAGGCCACGACAATCCTCTGTCAGCGGACTCGGTTGGTGCTCTACTGACTGAGGTGCATGGCTGTGGCAGTGATTGGCACCAGCTGTCCTTCAGCTTGATTGTGGCTCTGTAAGCATAGGCCAAGAGCCAGCACACTGCAGTGATTTGTGTCTCTTTGCAGTTGCCAGGGTCATGACACACAGTTTTCACATTTTTCTTTAGGACTCTGCACTTGCTCAGAGGTGAAGTTCGAAAGCACTGGAGGTGCCCCCTGCTCTAGGTGCCTGCCCAGATCCTCCCACACTCCCTGCCACTCCTCACTCTCCTGCCCCTGGACAGATCTCTTGATGGCATGCTTAAGTAGTTGTCTAAACTTATACAACACCTGAATCACATTCAGGAGACCTAAAAAGAGGAACATGCTGGTTTGACCATCCCAAGGATATTCAAAGCTTTGAAGAGCTATTGGAATTAGCCTGGAGGAGAAGGGGGAGGTGAAGGAGAAAGGGAGAGTGAAGAAGTGGGGAAAGGCCTCCCCCACTGTCCATACCAGTTCCACACCCCCACCTCCTGCCCCACCCCGCATAGATTTACTCCCTGAGGAGAAAAGGCAAAAAGTGTAAAAGAGTGTAATTATTAAGAGTTTCTAAGAGATGAAGAGATGGTTCCGGAGGTACAGAGGGGGCAATAATTGTATCCTATCAGAAGTCGGTGTTATCCAATACAGCAAAAGATAACCGTAAACCCGTCCCCAGAATTGATGAACAGCATGACAAGGAAGTCAGACAGTTAGCAATGTGCTATACAACACAATTCTGAAAAGAAGCACAACAGACCCCAGATCAAAAAGATCGACATTGTGATCAGCAATTGTTAAACTGATCTAATGCTTAGAACAACTCACTTTTAAAACGCTCTGGTCAGATCTGTCATCTCAACCTTTGTGCTCCGCGCTAGGCACCAAGAAGACTTGCTGTGGTTTGACCCGGCAGGCAGCTCAGCACTACAAAGCTATTCATCCAGTGGGATAGAAGAGAGAACTGGGAGGAAAAAAAAAAAAAAGAAAAAAATGTTATTGGTTGATATAAAAGCAGATTAATAGGACACAAGGGAAATAATAAAAACAATAACAACAACAACATAATAATAATAGAATATATTTTTATTATTGTTATTATAGACACAAATATAGTAAGGAGATGATCTTTTTGTGTGCATATCAAAAGACAGAAAAGATGGGTGGTGGTGATTAATTGGAAAGTGTTGGACCTGAGCATGACAGAGACAGTATGGAATAAGCGGTGAATATTGTCCTAGTTTTTGCTGCAAAAGAGTAAATTTTTCTTCCTAGTAGCTGGTATGGTGCTGTGTTTCATATTTACAGAATTACAGAACAGTTTGGGTATGAAAGGACCTTAAAGATCACATCATTCCAACTCCCCTGCCGTGGGCAGGGACACCTTCCACTAGACCAGGTTGCTGAAGGCCCCATCCAACCTGGCCTTGAACACTTCCAGAGACAGGGCATCCACAACTTCTCTGGGCAGCCTGTTCCTCCCCACCCTCTGAGTAAAGAACTTCTTTCTAACGTCTAATCTGAATCTACCCTCTTTCAGTTTAAACCATTACCCCTAGTCCTATCGCTACTCTCTTTGATGAAGAGTCCCTCCCCAGCTTTCCTGTAGGCCCCTTTAGGTACTGGAAGGCCGCTGTAAGGTCTCCCCAGAGCCTTCTCTTCTCCAGGCTGAACAACCCCAACTCCCTCAGCCTGTCTTCAGAGGAGAGCTGCTCCAGCCCCTTGATCATCCTCGTGGCCCTCCTTTGGACTCATTCTAATAGATCCATGTCCTTCTTGTGCTGGGGACCCCAGAGATGAATGCAGTACTCAAGGTGTGGCCTCACCAAGGCTGAGTAGAGAGGCACAATCACTTCCCTGTTCCTGATGACCCCACCATTCCTGGTACAAGCCCGGATGCTGTTGGCCTTCTTGGCCACCTGAGCACCCTGCTGGCTCCTATTCAGCCGACTATCCACCAATATCCCCAGATCCTTTTCCCCTGGGCAGCTGTCCAGACACCCTTCCCCCAGCATTATATTGGGCTGTTGTGCCCCAAGTGCAGGACCCGGCACTTGGCCTTGTTGAACTTCATACAGTTGACCTCAGCCCATGGGTGCAGCCTACCCAGATCCCTCTGCAGAGCCCTCCTACTCTTGAGTCGATCTACACTTGCATCTAACTTGGTGTCGTCTGCAAACTTACTGAGGGTGCACTCGATCCCTTCATCCAGATCACTGATGAAATTATTGAAAAAGAAGATACAGCCAATTTTTAACCCAAGAAAGCATCCTTCCATCCTGGCCTTGAGCAGCTAGTTTCCCCAGGAGAATGCTGGGGGAAACAGTTTCAAAAGCCTTACTGAGCTCTAGGTAGACCACATCCACAGCCTTTCTCTTCTCCACTGAGCACATCACCTTGTCTTAGAAGGAGATCAGATTTGCCAAGCAGGACCTGGCTTTGGTAAACCCATGCTGATTGGGCTTGGTCACATGGTGGTCCTGGAAGTGTTACGTGATGGTACTCAAGATAATCTGCTCCATGAGCTTCCCCAGCCCCGAGGTCAGACTGGCAGGCCTGTAGTTCCCCAGATCCTCCTTCTGCCCCTTCTTGTAGATGGCCGTCACATTTGCTAGTCGCCAGTCAACTGGGGCCTTGCCTGATCGCCAGGACTGCTGATAAATGATGGAAAGTGGCCTGGTGAGCACTTCTGCCAGCTCCCTCAGTACCAACACGTGGATCCCACCTGGCTCCATAGACTTGCATATGTCTAAGTGGAGTAGCAGGTCTCAAAAGTTTTCCTCATGGATTATGAGGGCTTCATGCCACTCGCTGTCCCTATCTACCAGTTCAGGAGTCTGAGTACCAGGGGAACCACTGTTCTTGCTGCTGGAGACTGAGGCAAAGGAAGCAATAAAAACCTCAGCATTTTCCTCGTCATCTTTACCTATGTTTCCCACCACAACCAATAGAGGATGAAGACTCTCATTACTCCTTTTTTTTTTTTTTTTAATTTTATGAATTAAAAAAAAAAAAAAAACACATTATTTTTTAAATTATCCTTAATAGATAGATTGGGCTCCAGTTGGTCTTTCGACCTTCAAATTTTGTCCCTGCACAGCCTCACAACATTTAGAATACGGTTCCAAACAAAATGACAGCATGCATGAGAAGGAAGCAGAGAAAAGGTAGAATCCAGTGGAATTCAATCCCTTATAATTCCGTGATAGTATGCTGCAGTTTTATTCCACTAAATCCTGTATTGTCCAAATTGTCCTGCAATTGTTGATGCAGTTATCTTGTAATAGACAGCATAAGCAGAGTGAGCCATCCACCTGCAGACATTAACAGCTGACAGAATGGAGCATCTGTCCAGGGGAAACTTGAGAAACTGCAGGATTTTGCCTACAAAAACCTCTTGACATTTACACGGAGAAGAGCCCAGTCCTGCAGCAGAGGAAGAGGAACCCCACACATCAGGGCAGACTGAGACCCTGCTGAGTGAGCAGTGCCCAGGAGGAGGAGGGCCTGGGCACCACGAGGGATGCCATACGAGCAGTGGTGCTGCTCACCAGGAACCAGGCCAGCTTCCTACAGAGCTGCCTTACGAGGAGCATGGCCACCAAGAAGATCTGAGTTATCAGACTCAGCTCAGATCCTGTGAGTTACCACATGGACAAGGGTCTAGAGCCAGCAGGAAAAGAGGTACAGGTCTGGGAGTCCCTAGCACACTCTGGTGTGGAGAGAAGGAAGGGCTGTGGCAAGGCTGAGAGTCCCAAAAGGACCCAGGGCTTTGTGTCCATGGCTCTGGCTGTTGTCTCTGCCACCGAGGCCTAGGAGGAGACAGCTTATCAGTAAAGCACCAGGGCCTCATTGCCTCCTCGCCCCCACCCATGAACCAGGCAGGGCTCGTACCATTCTCCTGCACTTGCCCATGCAAATCCCCATCTCCTCCTGCCCCACGAAGAGCCCTGAGCAGTGTGTGAAGGGAAAGGATCTCCCTTCCCAGGGGCTGGGGGTCAAGGCCTGACCCTTGTGCTTGGTGAAACACGTCCAGATCTCCTACACATCAGGGTCACCTTCACAGTGCCTTTGTCTCCTTGTCCTCACTGCCTCCAATGCTCTGCTCTAACGAGCTCCAAGGGAGGCTGTGTCAGTGCTGGCCCTCAGGGGGACACTGCAGGAAACTTGCCTCTGACTTGGACTTCTTGAGAGATGTCTTCAATTGTCTCTCAGTGCCTGAGGTTCGTGGGCTCCTCAACAAAGCCCCCCGAGGGGGGATTCCAATGCCTTGGGCTGGGCGTCTGGTGCTGAGCTGGGCCGGGCTCGTGGGACAGAGAGAGCTCGTGGCAAGAGGGCCCTGGTGCAGAGAGACAGCTGTGCCCAGGAGCAGCTCCTGTGCACAGTGCAGCAGGGCTGGGGGCTCTGACCGCAGGTGGCACGGGGACAGGAGAGAAGGAGAGAGGGCTTGGAGGCAGTTGGCAGTGGGAGGATGCTGAGAGCTGCCTGCAGGAGAAATCTGCACAGCCCTCGACAAGGTAAGTCTCCGACTGCAGGGCCATGCAGCTGCACGTCCTGGAAGGGTCTCCTGCTGGGTCTTGTTTCTGGGAGGACAGTAGGCAATGCAGTAGGCTTTGAGAGTCCTGCTGGGTTGCACTGTGAGGTGAGGAAGTCTGGCAGAAGCCCCTCGGAGTGCCCTAAGCCAGGTGCCCCCGGTCAGCCAGGAGTGGGTGGCCAAGCCTCCTGCAGGCACTGCAGGGGATGCAGATTGGATGTTGGCACACCCCAGCTTTCAGATATCCAGCTCCGTCTGTGAGGCGTCCTCCTGGTCTGCAGGCTGCTCTCCAGTAGGATTCAGCTCTCTCGTGGCATCCTTGTGTTATCCAGGTGCCCCAAGGAGGAGAGACCTCAGTGCTAAGGCCATGTCCGTGCTGCTGAATGGCTGTCTGTGGGCAGCTGGAGTGAGGCCTCTGCAGCCCTGGCTAGGAGGGAAGAGCTGAGATCTTGCTCACAACCCACAGACAAGGTGAGGATTCCGCCCAGCTGCACTTGGACTGGGGCTTCTCTGCTCTCAGCTGTCTCCAGATTCTTGTCAGGGAAACAGCCGAGCTGGACGGTCCTGCAGCTCACAGAGGGGTGACACAGGGCAGCTGAGAACAGGAGTGTTCAGCAGTGGCATCTGCAGCTCTGTTCTGCTTTGGGTGCATTGTTGGAAACAGCACTGCAAATTTCATTGACCTGATAAATGGAATGACCTTGAGTTTCAACCATGTTCCTGCCTCCCTCCTGCTGCACAGCAGGAAGGACTCCTCTGGAGCCCACAGCAGCCCCTGCTCCCAGTGCCACTCTCAGCCAGCACCAGCCGCAGCTCAAGCAGGAGAGCTGCAGAAAGGTTCTCCTGCAAAGAGAGAGGCTTGGGCTGGGGGTGCTCTAAGACTTGCATCAGGTTTTCCTCAGAGAAGTCTGAAGCATTGCACTGAGAGATCCACATGGAAGCAATGAGATTCATACAGGTTCTTCTGCCAAGAGGGGGGATCGTCTGGGGGGTGTTCTAAGACATGGAATAGGTTTTCCTCATTGAAGCCTTTTCTAACTTTTTTCTCCCTTATCCTCTCCAACAGAAAGCTGTGTCCAAAGACAGCAAATGCCCAACAGCAGCTCTGTGAACGAGTTCCTCCTGCTGGCATTCGCAGACACGCGGGAGCTGCAGCTCCTGCACTTCGCGCTCTTCCTGGCCATCTACCTGGCTGCCCTCCTGGGCAACGGCCTCATCCTCACCGCCGTAGCCTGCGACCACCGCCTCCACACCCCCATGGACTTCTTCCTCCTCAACCTGGCCCTCCTCGACCTGGGATCCACCTCCATCACTCTCCCCAAAGCCATGGCCAATGCCCTCTGGGACACCAGGGCCATCTCCTATCAAGGATGTGCTGCACAGGTCTTTTTCTTTCTCTTCTTTATATCAGCAGAATATTCTATTCTTACTGTCATGGCATACGACCGCTACGTTGCCATCTGCAAGCCCCTGCACTACGGGAGCCTCGTGGGCAGCAGAGCTTGTGCCCAGATGGCAGCAGCTGCCTGGGGCTGTGGCTTTCTCTATTCTGTCCTGCACACGGCCACGACCTTTTCCCTGCCCCTCTGCCAAGGCAATGCTGTGGACCAGTTCTTCTGTGAAATCCCCCAGATCCTCAAGCTCTCCTGCTCAGGTTCAGACTACCTAAACGAAGTTAGACTTCTGGTGATTAGTGCATGTTTAGTCTTTGGTTGCTTTGTTTTCATTGTGGTGTCCTATGTGCAGATCTTCAGGGCAGTGCTGAGGATGCCCTCTGAGCAGGGCCAGCACAAAGCCTTTTCCACATGCCTCCCTCACCTGGCCGTGGTCTCCCTGTTTCTCAGCACTGCCACGTTTGCCTACCTGAAGCCCCCCTCCATCTCCTCCATATCCTTGGACCTGATGGTGTCATTTCTGTACTCGGTGCTGCCTCCAGCAGTGAACCCCCTCATTTACAGCATGAGGAACCAGGAGCTGAAAGCCACACTGAAGAAACTAATTCTAGTTGTAGTATTTACTTAGTAAGGAACTGTCTGTCTCCCTTTTCTAGTTAAACTGAAGTGAATCTCAGGCAAGTTGTGACCTTTAGGTATAGAATTTTTCCTGGTTTCAATTAGGACAGAGTTTATTTTCCTCCTAGTAGCTGGTAGGGTGCTATGTTTTGGATTAGGATGAGAAGAGTGCTGATAACATGCTGATGTTTTAATTGTTGCAGAGCAGTGCTTACACCAGGCCAAGGACTTTTCAGCTTCTCGCTCTGTCCTGCCAGCGAGCAGGCTGGGGGTGCAGCAGGAGCTGGGAGGGGACAGACCCAGGACAGCTGACCCCAGCTGGCCAAAGGGGTATTCCATACCATCTGGTGTCATGCTGAAGAATTAATATGGGGGTACTGGCCGGGGGTGGGGGGGCTGGCTGCTCGGGGATAGGCTGGGCATCGGTCAGTGGGTGGTGAGCAATTGGATTGTGCATCACTTGTTTGTACACATTATTATTATTATTATTATTATTATTATTATTATTATTATTATTATCCCTTATTTCCTGTCGTAATAAACCCTTTCTAGTTATCTCAACCCACAAGTTTTCCTTTCTTTCTAATTCTCTCCCCCCGTCCTGGAGAGGGAGGGGGAAGGGTGAGTGAACCTTTGCAATGATTTCATAGAGGTAAGAGGCTTCAGGTAATGTTGATGCTGCTTTAACACTGAACTAAAACATTGATGTAAGGCTGTTACCCAATTTTAAAGAGTAACCTAAATCCCTAAACCTAAATCCTACTCCAGCACCCTGACAGGAATCCACTAGTCTAATGCTTGAAGCCATGAAGCAAAACTTAAGCCTATATCCCATTCCCTTGCCTTTACTCTTGTGCTCACCCTAATCCCTACCTTCAACACTAGCATTAAAATCCTCTATTAAACCTAGACTTCTAGGCAGACGAAGAACAAAAAACTATTCCACAAAGCTTGCCCATAACCTAACCACAGACCTGATACCCTAAGCAGACCAACACATTTGCTAAATTTCTAACCCAGAAAAGTGAGCCCTAGTCCCAAAGAGACTAGAGAGGTCAGCTCTGCCTCAGGATCTCCTGCCCCAGCAGGAGCAATGTGACTGGGGCAGTGACTGGGAGGTCACTTCTGTCCCTGCAGGTGACATGGAAGCAGCAGGAACGTGTCACGCAAAGGGCCTGTGAGGTCCCTTGTGTCTGGAGGTGGCAGGTCAGCCTTGGCTTCTCCCTGGGATCTGCACTTTGGGGCTGACATCTGCCAGTGGCACTGCTAGGCCAGCAGAAGGCCCCTGCTTGGCATGCTGCCTGTGGGATCCCCTCGGCCTCCATCCCCAGGAGGACCCAGACAGAAAGAAGGCCCGCACAGGGGTTGTCCTGTCCCTTCTGCTTGAGTCCAGGACTGGACAGCAGGAGGCCCAAGGCTTGGCTGTGTCTAGCCAAGAAGCTGCAAGGCCAGCGACAGGCCCAGGCCTTGGGAGATGCTGCTGAGGTGACTTCTGTGTGCTTGGCTGACAGGCCACAAGGAGCCTGATGGGTTGGGATGCCTACTTCAGTAGTGGTTTCCATCCTGATGGAGCTTTCTTTGTTAGCAGGAAAGAGCAGGAGAGAAAAAACTGCCATGAAGTGCACCTTGGAAGGCTTCCATTGGTACGAGGAGGAAAAAATGTTCCTGAAATGATAATGTTGTGGTGCCATAGGTCACCGAAAGAGTGTCTGTGATCACACCATGGCTTTGTGTTTCAAGGAACAGCTAGTGAGGGTTGATGAGACATTGGTGAAATGACGGAAATGCTGGGATGGAGCAAGGTGGTGAACAGAGATGGGTGTCTGCAGACTTCAAGGAAATAGGGCGAAGTTTGGGACAGTGTACAAAAGCCTGCAGAGGACAAAAAGGTGGGTGCTGTTAGGAATGGAAGGCCCCAACAGCCCTGACGTTTTTGTCCCCTTGGCTAGAGCTTGTGAGGAGACATATTATACTCATTGCAGTGGGGTCTCATTGCTTTTTTCAAACCCTGTGCAGAGGCTGGGAAGTGTTATACCATTCCTCTTCCGATGTCATCACAAAGCCCACCACATCATACAGACCCCAAGAAGAGCCCTGAGCCAGACGTGGGGGTGCAGGATCTCCCCTCCCAGGGGCTGGGGTCAGGCCTTGGCCCTTCTGCTTCACCAAAACCAACCAAGACTTTTCTCAGCACAGCGCTTTGCCTGGCTGCAATCATGGCCTCCAATTATGTGCCCTAACAAGTCCCTGGGGAGGCTTTGTTAGCAACAGCCCTCAGTGGGGCCCATTAGTACTCCAAGTCACTTCAACTTTTCCTCCTGACTTTACCTTCTCAAGCGGTTACATCACTCTCCACTCAGTACCCGAGCTTCATAGACTGAGCACCAAAATACATCATGGAACTCATTAAACTGCAGAACGTCCGAAGCAGCCCTATCTCTCCCATAATTTTCTTCAAGTCTTCAAGACTTGTGCAGCTAATTGGAGAGCGTTCATGGTGTAGTTAAGGAGGAAGTTTTCAAGAAGCACCTGAAAAAAAAACTTTTCTTATCTTGAAGGATGCGTTTAGTAGAATTTCACTTTGGAGCATTATTCTATAACTGACATTGATCCAGGGTGTCTCCTTTGGAGACCTGCACAGGGAGGGAAAGCAGACTCTTGAGGTCTGACACTGCATGGAGAACCTTGCTCCTCACCACCCCAGCCCTGACTTTTCTCTCTTTGGCGCTTGCATCACTTCTCCTTCCACCAGACTTCGGCACAGAAGTCTGCAGCTGGATGTTACAGCTCCTTTGCACCAGCTCCCTCCTGCTTGCCTTAGAGACCTGGATGCACACAGGCGCAGAAGGGTTTCTCCTTATTTCAAACCAAACAACAGGAAAACATGCAGCAAGTTTCCAAAAGCAAAGCAAGCTCCTCATCCTGTATGCCTCCTGTGAGGTTTATGTTCCCAAAAGGATGACTGGACCAGAAGTCTTTTATACTGATAGACCGGAAATTGTAAGTGTTAAGATTAGAATTAATCCATATGATATTAATTCAATGATAAATGATGATGAGCTTTCTAAAGACACAGTTAGACAGACTGCAGACAGATGGGCAAGCTTCAGCTCCCTGAAGCTCAAAGCAGCACCTGGGTTGGTGAGGGCGGTCTGAGTGATCCAGGAGGAAGGGGAGGGCAAGCCAGGAGAAACATGGGAACTGCAGAGGCCCAGAGAGGGAGCTGGGAAGAGGACATTCAGCATGGACTGTTTAATCAAGACAGGTGGATGTACCTGGGAGATGAGGGAGCACACCATGATAGACAAAGCGGTGACAACAGGTGAACACCAGTATTTCTTTTTCTGTGATGAAAATACACCCTGAAAAATGCCTATTTCTTCATGAGAGAAACTACACTGTGTGACATTTTACGGAAGGGATTGAATCATTTGAGGAATTGAGGTAATGAGCTTTATGACTTAAGTCCTGAAGAAAATACTGGGTACTGAGGCAGAGCTTTTCTGTCTGACCATAAGCAACCAGTGCCAAGGTCTTCAGAGTAGTTTACTCACGTTTGAAATATTTCCTTGAAATCACCTTTCCTGGTTATGCTTTCAATGAAATCATTAGGCCTCCAGAGGCTCTGGTGCATTTAGAGTAATTCCCTGGAATGGAAGCTGTCTGAAAGGACCTGCAGGAGACCAGAGCCCGTTGGTGGATAAGGTGGAGACAGGTGATGTTTCCCAGGCACCTCCACTGCCAGCAGTTCTCTTTCTCCTTGAAACTGACACTCAGCCCAGCACAGGAAAACCCTTCAAGGCAAATTCCTTCTTCAGCCGTTTCTTGGGATAGACCTAAATTTGAAATGGCCATTGGGATCCCAAGACACTCTCCCTCCTTCTTAGTAGGCACGTAAACATCCATTTACCATCCTGGGTCATGCGTGGGAAACTCGGGCTGAAAGACTCAAGAGCAGGACACTTCAAATGGCTGAGGCAGAACCTATCAGGTTGCACCACTTTGGGGAATCATCCCCTCCCAACTAGGGATATGAAAGTGAAAAATGTGAAATGACCCATCAGGTCAATGCGCAGAGTCAGGGAAAGTCACACATATTGTGACGAATGCCCTGGGCCCCCTTCCTGCTCCGCCCAGGCCAGCAAGGGCCCCAGGCGGCCTCC
This sequence comes from Branta canadensis, assembly GCA_006130075.1. Classification (NCBI taxonomy): domain Eukaryota; kingdom Metazoa; phylum Chordata; class Aves; order Anseriformes; family Anatidae; genus Branta; species Branta canadensis. Next base: position 5,276 of record SNRU01011975.1, on the reverse strand, counting down.
TGTCCCCTGCCCCTGCAGCTCTGGGCTTCCTTCTCCAGCCCTGGCTCTGCAGCACCAAGCCCTGCTGGGAGCCCTCCCCTGCATGCTGCCACCGCTTCCTGATGCTGCTGGTGCCCTCTGTCGGGCACTGCCCAGCCCAGCCCAGCCCCTGACCACCTCTCCCCACTCCCCAGCCCTTGCCTGGTCACCCAGTCTTGGCCCTTTCCGCTTGTTCACTGAAGGCCTCTGAAACCTTTGTGCTGTGGCCTCGCTGTGTGTCCTGGCATTGCAGAGCTCCCATCAGCCCACGCATCCTTTGGCTTAGCTTTACTGTGAAGATATCCATATTTTCAGAATCAGAATCACAGAATCATCATGACTTGCCGAGGCGATCGGTTCCGGTGCAGACGCATTCTGCAGCGGAGCGGGGGATCTGGACAGGCAGGGCTTTTTTTCCGACATCGAGGCTGCTCGAGGGAGCCGCCAGGACCCGGCAGCCCCCGCGAGGGAGGCTGACGAGCTGTAGGCGGAGCCAGCAGCGCCCCCTCGCTGGCCATTCAAAAGCAGCCCCTAAGGAGCGCGAGCGACCAGGAGCGCAGCGAACAGGGCGGACAAACAGGGCGTGGCGCGTCACAAGGGCGGGGCGCAGCAGTTTGCGCGGCAGTTCCCGCAGGGAGGGCGGAGAGGGCGAAGTTTCCCCCCCGCCCATAAGAACAACAGCTTTAACGGCTGTCGACTGCTAGCTGGGCTGCGATGATCTTCGCCAGGCAGAGCACTCTCTCTAGAAAGTCTGTGGCCACCCAGACTGACCGGCTGCTCAACAATGCGGCAGTTCAGGTCTCTGGGTGCAGGGACTGCCTGAGCCTGTTGCTGCCATATGAGGGAGGCAGAGGCGCCGTGTGTGTGAGGTGCGAGCATTTGGATGACCTGGTCCGCCTGGTGGCAGACCTCAAAGAGGAGGTGGAGAGGTTGAGGGCTATTAGGGAGTGTGAGCGCGAGATAGACTGGTGGAGTTACTCCCTGAGGGGCCTGAAGGAGAGGCACCAGGGTGAGACACCCCAAATGGGGATGGACCCCCTGCCCTGTCCCTGTCGGGCAGAGGGAGGCGACCTAGAAGTTGAGGAGGGATGGAGACAGGTCCCTGCTCGACCTTTCAGGCAATGCCCCCCCTACCGGCCCCACCTTCCCAGGTGCCCTTACGTTACAGATTTGAGGCCCTGGAGCTTGAGAGACCGGTGGGTGAGGACGAGGTAGAAAGTCTACCCAGGAGGATGCCTAGGGCGAAGAAGCCGACTCCACGCCTCAAGACTGCCTCCGCCAAGAAAGACAGAAGGGTGATCGTAGTAGGCGACTCCCTTCTCAGGGGAACAGAGGGCCCTATTTGTCGACCTGACCCTACCCGCAGGGAAGTCTGCTGCCTCCCTGGGGCCAGGGTCAGGGATGTTGCCAGGAAGCTTCCCAACCTGGTTCGCCCCTCTGACTACTACCCTTTTTTGATAGTCCAGGCTGGCAGTGATGATATTGAAGAGAGAAGCCTGAAGGCTATCAAACGGGACTTTAGGGGACTGGGACGGTTAGTGGATGGAGCGGGAGTACAGGTGGTGTTTTCATCTATCCCTGCAGTAGCAGGGAGGGGTACCGAGAGGACACGGAAAGCCCACCTGATTAACACGTGGCTCAGAGGCTGGTGCCAACACAGAAATTTTGGGTTTTTTGACCATGGGGTGCTTTACTCGGCACCCGGCCTGATGGCTGCAGACGGGTCCCTATCTCTAAGGGGAAAACGGATCCTAGCCCAGGAGCTAGCAGGGCTCGTTGAGAGGGCTTTAAACTAGGAAAGAAGGGGTATGGGGCTGAAAGAAGGCCTGTTGGGGCTGTGCTGGTAGGAAAAATGGCAAAGCTGGGGAAGAAGGCGATGGCCCGACTGAAGTGCATCTACACTAATGCACGCAGCATGGGCAACAAACAGGAGGAGCTGGAAGCCATCGTGCAGTGGGAAGGCTATGACTTGGTTGCCATCACGGAAACGTGGTAGGACCATTCTCATGATTGGAGTGCTGCAATTTCTGGCTATAGGCTCTTCAGAAGGGACAGGCGGCACAGAAGGGGTGGTGGTGTGGCTCTCTATATTAGATAGTGTTTAGATGTTGAGGACCTTGAGGCTGGGACTGATAAGGTTGAGTCCCTATGGGTTAGAATCAGAGGGAAGGCCAACAAGGCAAGCGTCCTGGTGGGGGTCTGTTATAGACCGCTGAACCAGGATGAGGAGACGGATGAGGAGTTCTACGGGCAGCTGGCAGAAGCCGCGAAATCGTCAGCGCTTGTCCTCGTGGGGGACTTCAACTTCCCGGACATATCCTGGAAACACAACACAACCCAGAGAAAGCAGTCTAGGAGGTTTCTGGAGAGCGTGGAAGATAGCTTCCTGATGCAGCTGGTTAGAGAGCCTACCAGGGGAGGTGCCCCGCTAGACCTTCTGTTCACAAACAGTGAGGGACTGGTGGGAGATGTGGTGGTCGAGAGCTGTCTTGGGCAGAGTGACCACGAAATGGTTCAGTTCTCTATTCTTGGTGAAGTCAGGAAGGGGACCAGTAAAACCGCTGTCTTGGACTTCCGGAGGGCTGACTTTGAGCTGTTCAGGACACTGGTTGGCAGAGTCCCTTGGGAGGAGGTTCTGAAGGGCAAAGGAGTCCAGGAAGGCTGGGCACTCCTCAAGAAGGAAATCTTAATGGCTCAGGAGCGATCTGTCCCCACGTGCCCAAAGACGAGCCGACGTGGAACTAGACCGGCCTGGCTGAGCAGAGAGTTGTGGCTCGAGTTTAGGAGAAAAAGGAGGGTTTATAATCTTTGGAAAAGAGGGTGGGCTACTCAGGAGGCCTGTAAGGATGTAGCGAGGCTGTGCAGGGAGAAAATTAGAAAGGCCAAAGCTCATCTGGAGCTCAATCTGGCTACTGCCGTTAAAGATAACAAAAAACGTTTTTACAAATACATCAACACAAAAAGGAGGACTAAGGAGAATCTCCATCCTTTACTGGATGCGGGGGGAAACTTAGTGACAAAAGATGAGGAAAAGGCTGAGGTGCTCAATGCTTTCTTTGCCTCAGTCTTTAGCGGTAAGACCAGTTGTTCTCTAGATACCCGGTACCCTGAGCTGGTGGAAGGGGTTGGGGAGCAGGATGTGGCCTTCACTATCCATGAGGAAATGGTTGGCGACCTGCTATGACACTTGGATGTACGCAAGTTGATGGGGCCGGATGGGATCAACCCGAGGGTACTGAGCAAACTGGCGGAGGAGCTGGCCAAGGCGCTTTCCATCATTTATTGGCAGTCCTGGCTATCGGGGGAGGTCCCAGTTGACTGGCGGCTAGCCAATGTGACGCCCATCTACAAGAAGGGCCGGAGGGCAGACCCGGGGAACTATAGGCCTGATAGTTTGACCTCAGTGCCAGGGAAGCTCATGGAGCAGATTATCTTGAGTGTCATCAAGCGGCACTTGCAGGGCAAGCAGGCGATCAGGCCCAGTCAGCATGGGTTTATGAAAGGTAGGTCCTGCTTGACGAACCTGATCTCCTTCTATGACCAAGTGACGCGCTTGGTGGATGAGGGGAAGGTTGTGGATGTGATCTCCCTTGACTTCAGTAAGGCTTTTGACACCGTTTCCCACAACATTCTCCTCAAGAAACTGGCTGCTCGGGGCTTGGACTGGTGTACGCTTTGTTGGGTTAAAAACTGGCTGGATGGCCAGGCCCAAAGAGTTGTGGTGAATGGAGCCAAATCCAGTTGGAGGCCGGTTACTAGTGGAGTCCCCCAGGGTTCAGTGTTGGGGCCGGTCCTCTTTAATATCTTTATCGATGACCTGGATGAGGCGATCGAGTGCACCCTCAGTAAATTTGCAGATGACACCAAGTTATATATAGACCTGCTTGGATGATCAAGGAGATCCTGGAGTGACTGAAATGGAAGAAGGAAGCATACATAATGTGGGAAAGGGGACAAGCCACTTGGGAATAATATAGGGACATTGTCCGAGGATGCAGGGAAGCGACAGGGAAGTCCAAGGTCCATTTGGAGTTAAATCTTGCAAGGGGTGTTAAGGACGACAAAAAGGGCTGTTTCAAACACACCAGTTGATGAAGGAAGACAAAGGAAAATGTGGGCTCAGTGCTTAATGAGGTGGGTGCCCTGGTGACAAAGGACAAAGGGAAGGCAGAACTACTGACTGCCTTCTTTGCTTCAGTCTTCACTGCTAAGACCAGCCCTCTGGAATCTGTGACCTTAGAGACAAGGGAGGAACTCTGGAGAAACGAGGACTTTCCCTTGGTTGAAGAGGATCAGCTCAGAGATCTCTTAGGCAAACTTGACACCCGCAAGTCCATGGACCCCGATGGGACACATCCATGAGTGCTGAGGGAGCTGGCGGATGTTACTGCTGACCCACTCTCCATGATCTTTGAAAGGTCGTGGAGAACAGGAGAGGTGCCTGAAGACTGGAAGAAAGCTCATGTCATGCTGCTCTTCAAAAAGGGCAAGAAGGAGGCCCCAGGCAACTACAGCCCGGTCAGCCTCACCTCCATCCCTGGAAAGGCGATGGAACTGCTCATCCCGGAGGTCTTCTCCAGCATGTGGAGGAGAAGAAGGTGATCAGGAGCAGTCAGCATGAGTTCACCAAGGGAAATCGTGCTTCACCAACTTGATAGCCTTCTATGACGGACTGACTAGCTGAGTGGGTGAGGGGAGAGCAGTGGATGTTGTGTACCTTGACTTCAGCAAGGCTTTTCAGCCTTATGTCTCCCATAACACCCTCACAGGCCAGCTCCGGAAGTGTGGGATGGATGAGTGGTCAGTGAGGTGGATTGTGAGCTGGCTGGATGGCAGAGTTCAGAGGGTTGTGCTTAGTGGAACAGAGTCTAGTTGGAGGCCTGTAGCCAGCAGTGTCCCCCAGGGATCTACACTGAGTCCAGTCCTGGTCAACTTCTTTGTCAATGACCTGGATGATGGAATAGAGTGAGTGCACCCTCAGCAAGTGTAACGATGTGCTGTGTTTCGGGTCAAAGTGGTCTCCCTGTGTAGCATCACTGCCATGGTTGCCTGCCTGAAGCCTCCCTCCATCACCTCCCCATCCCTGGACCCGGCGGTTTTGCCTCCAGTGTTGCCACCATCAGTGAAACCCTCATCTACAGCACGAGGAACAAGGAGCTAAAGGAGGCACTGAGGATGTTATTCTAATATACAGCATTTCCCCATCAAAGAGGTACCTGCACATCTTCCTCACATATACCCGGGCAAGGCAGAAACAC
>SNRU01011974.1:0-17760 GCA_006130075.1 Branta canadensis | reverse complement strand
AAGCTGAATATGAGCCAGCAGTGTGCCCTGGCAGCCAGGAGGGCTGACCACGGCATTGATAGTTGGTCGAGGGAAGTGATTGTCCTGCTCTACTCTGCGCTGGTGCAGCCTCACCTTGAGTAGTGTGTGCAGTTCTGGGCACCACCGTACAAAAAGGATGTGAAACGGTTGGAGGGTGTCCAGACAAGGGCCACAAAGATGGTGAAGGGCCTAGAGGGGAAGACGTATGAGGAACGGCTGAGGTCACTTGGCCTGTTCAGCCTGGAAAAGAGGAGGCTGAGGGTAGGTCTCATCGTGGTCTACAGCTTCCTCACAAGGGGCAGTGAAGGGGCAGGCACCGATTTCTTCTCTTTGGTGACCAGTGATAGGACCCATGGGAATGGTGTCAAGCTGCAACAGGAGGTTCGGGCTGAATATCAGGAAGAGGTTCTTCATCAAGAGGGTTGTTGCGCACTGACAGGTTCCCCAGGGACATAGTCATGGCACCAACCCGTGTTTAAGAAGTTTAAGGCGTTTAAGAAGCGTTTGGACTGTGCTCTTAGTCATATGGTCTGAATTTTTGGGTAGACCTGTGTGGTGCCAGCAGATCCTTGTGTGTCCCTTCCAACTCAGGATATTCTATGATTCTATGACCCCACGTTGGAGCAGGGGAAGAGAGTGACCGTGAAGGAGCAGCAGAGACGAAGTGCTATAGACTGACTGCAAACCCCATTGTCCCGTTCCCCTGCACCGCTCGGGGGGAGGAGGGTGGATGAGGGGAAGGTACCTCTGGTTTGTTTTCTTTGCTTCTCACTTTTCTGGCTTGTTAGTAATAGCTAGTAAATTCCTTTAATCTTCCTATGGTTAGTCAGTTTGCCCATGATGATAATTATTGTGTGATCTCCTGGTCCTTATATCAATCCTCGAGCCCTTTTCATTGCATTTTCTCCCCCTTTCCCTTTGAGGAGGGGGAGTGAGAGAGCGGTTGTGGTGGAGTTCAGCTGCCCACCTGAGTAAAACCACCACACATGATGACAGCAGCCAGTTCTCTTAGTACTCTGCGATGAATCCCATCAGGCCCTATAGTCTTGTCTGCATCCATCTGGAGCAGCAAATCTCACATAAATTCAGGGGTTGTTGGGAGTTTATTGTTCCTGCAGTCACTGTCCTCCAGCTCAGGGCACCTGGGGTCCCACAGCCCAGCATCAGTGTTGAAGACGAAGGCAAAGAAAGCATTAAACAGCTCTGTGAGGTCGATGACCCTGTTTGAGCATCCCCATCCAGTAGCAGACCAATGTTTTCTCTCGTCCTACTTTTGCTGTTAAGAGAGTTTTTAAAAAGGGCACTTTATTACCCCTCACAGTACTGTTCAGCTTCAACTCAAACTGAGCTTTGGCCATATGAATTTTCTCCCTACAAAGGCAAACAGCATCTCTGTAGTCCTTCCATATTGCCTGAGCTCACTTCCAGCAAACAGAAACTTTCCTTATCCACGTAAGCTCTAGAAGAAGGTCCTTGCCCATCTGAGCCAACCTTCTGCCATGGCTGCTTTACTGGAGCCTGGAGCGGGACTGGCTCTTTGCCTTCGGCACCCTGGGCAAAGGGTGGCAGCTCCAGGCTCGGCACCCAGCTGTGCCCCATTCCCTGCAGCCTCCGATCCCGCCCACTTCTGCTCTGCCATCTCTCCACATTTTCCCATTGTTCACTCTTTGATTCCTCCTTAGATGGGTGGAGATGAACAAGCTCAGACAGTGCCTTTCCCTGGAGGTCTGGAGAGGCCCCTGCTGGGGACAAGCCCCTCGTGCTTGCTGAAAGCGGTGGGCTGGGCACCCAGCTGCGATGGGATGGTAGCGCCAGCCCTGCAGAGCTCCCCGGACATTGCCCCAGGGGCAGAGCTCCTCCAAGAGGGTTATTGCAGCCAGGAAGTGGGCAAAGGTTGGGGAAGCTGGGCATAGCCTTGTGCTTTCTGCAGCCCTGCTGTGTGCCGTGAGGGACCTCTCTCTCGGTGGGGCTCCCTTGGAGAAGAAGCCCTGGGGGGCCCCCTGCCCCCTGGGAGACCTCTCTCCCAGATGGGGCTCCCCTCGGGCTGCGGCCACCCCAGCCTCACCGGCCATGCCAGGGGCCTCCTGACTTCCCTCGTTACTCTGCTCCTCCTCCGGCTGGGCTCAGGTAGGATCCTGTGGGGCTGCTGGGGGCTCTCCCCCCGGGACCTGGCAGATGTGCTGCCGTGGGGCAGGGGAGCGGCCGTGGGGCAGGGGGGACCTGAGCCCACAGCGTGGCCCCAGATGGGTTTCGCTTTCCCTTTGGTTCTTTCCCACAATACGGGCACTGCCTCGGCTGCCCTTTCTGGCTCTTCTTCACCTGCCCGAATGCTGCAGAGAGGGCTCCCACTCCCAGCACACCTCCTTCTCCTGCACATCCTCCCTCTCCCTCTCCTGTTTCCCCAGTGGTTTCCCATGGGACACGGGGGACCCAGCACGCACCAACTCACGCACAGCTTGCCCTTTGTCACTCACTGCCCCTAAATTTACAATGACAAAGTCTCACCACCTCTCTGTGCCCTTCTCCATTGCCCAGCCCAGCTCAGAGTGGTGGGACCAGGCCAGCCTCTCACTGCCACCGTGGGGCAGGATGTCGTGCTGCCCTGCCACTTGTCCCCTCAACGGGATGCTCGCACCTTGGAGGTCAGGTGGATTCGGAACAGGTTATCTGAGACAGTGCACCACTACCACAATGGAGAGGACCTGTACGGGGAGCAGATGGGGGCATATGTCGGGAGGACAGAGTTGGCCAGAGATGGTCTCTCTGCTGGAAGCCTAGACTTGCGAATCACGGGGCTGAGACCCTCCGATGATGGGCAGTACCTCTGCACTGTGGAAGATGCTGATGCTTATAATGAAGCCATTGTGGAGCTGGAGGTGTCAGGTTAGTGGCTGGGGTGATGCTTCCAGGGCAGAGTTTACGTCTCCTTTTAATGTTTCAGCTCTTTCACAGCATGGAGCATGCCCATGGATATGGAAGTAATATTTGGGGAGAGAGCTCCACGAATATTTTTGTCAGTTTTCACTGGTGTCTTTGAAGACAATAATCATAACATTGTGAGGGCACTGGGCACAGGCTGCTGAGCAGCTCCTTCAGCTGTGTCAGCAATGGGACCAAACACCACACAGGGAGAATCACAGAGTCCTCTGAGCAGCCGCACGTCTGCTTTACTTTTGCTTTGTGTGCTGGGGGAGACCTGAGACGTTGTCTGGAAGTCTTGGGGCTTCTTGAACCAGCACGGCTTGGTGCCGAGACGCTGCCTGGAGGCGCTGAAGCTCGGCACCTGGGTTTTCAGGGTGATTTGGGGCCACTGGCATTGTGCAGCTCTGCTGTTTGGGTCTGGCACCAGCCTGGGTGGTTTGGGGTGGGGGTGGGTGCATGGAGCGCCCGGTCCCTGAGCCCCTGGGGCCGTGGTTGGGCTGGGCTGTGTCTAGAATGGGAGCAGATGGGGTCTTTGCCTTGGAACTGAATCCCTCCCCAAGTCAAGCCTCAGCCGTGGGCTCTTCCCCCAGCCACAGGTGCTGACCCCCACCTCTCCCTGGGGGGCTACGAGGCCGGAGGCGTCCGGGTGCTGTGTCGATCGGCCGGCTGGTACCCACTGCCGCAGCTGCTGTGGAGGGATGCTCGTGGGCAGCATCTGCCCTCGGTCTCCCAGACACATTCCCAGGACCAGGAGGGGCTCTTTGAAATCGAAGGCGCCGTCATCGTGACCGGGAGTGAGGAGGGGCCCTTGTCCTGCGTGGTCAGGAGCAGCCGCATCCAGCAGGAGCGGGAATTTTCCCTGCACATCGCAGGTACAAATAGCGCAGCCGGGGGGAGGTGTTCCTGGTCCCTGCACTTGTCCTGAGCTGGGAGAAGTCTGGGTCTTGCTTCTCCATCCACGGGTATGGAAACGCAGCCCTTTTCCTGGTGCCTTTTCTCAGCTCCCTTCTTCCACAACGCCCAGCCCTGGAAGGTGGCTCTGGCTCTGGTCCTCGTGCTTTTTGCGGTGTCCATTGGCCTCGGTGTTTATCTCTTTCGAAAGAAAGGTAAGCTGGCAGCGCTGGGATGGAGCAGAGGGAGGTGTTCTGCAGGGACCCGCGTGGGTCTGGAGCGGGGCTGAGCCCTGGCCCAGGGAGGTGCGTAGGAGGAGGACGGGAATGTTCTCCTGGGGATCCCAAAGGTCTCAGGATCCTCTTGGGCCTCTTCCTTGGGCAACGAAGGCAGGGGAGAAGGCAAGGGGTCTTGGGTGGGAGACCAGGGAGCATGGCTGCAGCGTGGGGCTGGTGGGAAGGCCCAGACCCCCTGCAGATGTTCCCACCGAGCAACCAAGCTGCTCTGCTGACCTCCTGTTCCTCCGCCTTTGCTTTTCAGTGGCACAGAGCCGAGAGCTGGGTGAGTCCTTGCAGTCCCTGCCCCCAGCCCCCTGGGGAAGTGGTGTCCCTGCAGGAGGGACTGGGCTGGGTGGGCTGTGGGGGCTTGTGTGCTGATGGCTCGCGGGTGCTGGCGGAGCAGCTGGAGCCTGATGGGGGAGTGGGGAGTGCTGGGGCTGGGGCTGCCCTGGGCACAGGACACAGCCGGGATGGCTGAAAGGAACGGGGATCAAGGTGGGGACGGGGAGTGATCTGCGGGGCTGCCCCGCTCTGCACTGATGCTTCCGGGTCAGGGACGTCCTCCACCCGTCCCCATTCACTTCCACTTGTGTTTTGGTGGCACGGTGCAGAGAGATGCACAAGTGTCTGTTCTTAATGCTACAAGTCTTGCAAAATGCTGGGCCTCGGTCCTTGTTAATGTGGTCGCTACAAGTCTGGCAGCAAGGTGGTCTGTGTGCATGCATGAGAGCAAAAAAATTTGGGGTCTAGCCATGGAAGCAGCAATGGGGTGAAAGTCTCTCCACTCTGACCATCCATTCCTTTTGCTTTTCTGTAGCAGCAGAAGAGGATGCAAAGCTGGGTAAGTCTCCTTCCACACAGAGAAGGCATTTGGTGTCTTCCCATAGGCATACTCCCCTCTGACCATACATTGCTTATCTCTTTCTTTTTCTTTTCCAGTGAAACAAGCTGCACAGATAGGTGAGTGGCCATCCCTGACCTGAAAGAATTTGCTGCATAGACAAAGGATTAGAAGTTTTTTCCCTCTGATCATGCATTCCTTATGCTTTTCTTTTCCAGAGGAAAAAGATGCAAGACTGGGTGAGCCTCTCTCCCCCCCCACAACTGAAGGAATTCGGGGTCTATGGTTTGTAGCAGCCATTGATGAGAAGCTGACTCCTCTCATCGATGCATTGCTTTTCTCTTTCGTTTGTAGACAAACAAGTTGCAGGGGTGGGTAATTCTCACTCTCCAAACAGACAAAAAAAATAATAAGAAAAAAAAAGCGTCATAGTGAGAGGTACGGGATCAGAAACCGTGCCCTCTGATCATGTTTTGCTTTTCTCTTTCATTTGTAGAGAAACAAGCTGCAGAGCTGGGTGAGTGTCCCCATGCTTGGGCCCCAGGGCAACACCAAGGTGATGTGCAGGGGAGGGTGGGCAGCTGGGACAGAGCAGCCCAGGGCTGGACCCTCGCCCTACCCACACCCACTGGGCACCGGCCGTGGGCTGTGATCAACTCTCCTCTCTCCTTCCAGCATGGAGAAGGTGTCTGCTGCCTCAAAATAGAGGTAGGTGTGCATTGGGTTGCCCTCTGTGGTGCTTCTCCTGCCCTTGCTGGGGCATGTTGAGGAGCCAAGAGGTGCCCCATCTCCTGCCACATGGGGCAGCTCCTGGCCCTGAGCTGGGGAAAGCCTGCCCAGGGCTGAGCTCTGCCCCTGATGGCCTGGCTCCTTCTGTCCCTGCAGTGAAGGTGACCCTGGATCCGGACACGGCTCATCCTGACCTTGTTGTGTCTAACGACAACAGGATTGTGAGATGGGAAAGTAAACGGCAGCAGGTTCCTGACACACCAGAGAGATTTGCCCATCGGTGCTGCGTGCTGGGCCATGAGGAGTTCAGAGAGGGGAGGCACTGGTGGGAGGTGGAGGTGGAGGGGGAGTGGGGAAAGTTTTCTCGTTGGGCTGTGGGCGTGGCTAGGGCATCTGTGAAGAGGAAGGTGGAGATCAACATGAGCCCTGAAGAAGGGATCTGGGCTGTGCAGTACGATCAGGGGCAGCTCATGTCTCTCACATCTCCTCCCACCCCCTTGTCCCTGTCCCCTGTCCCCACGAGGATCTGGGTCTGTCTCAACTGTACCCAGCAGCAGGTGTCTTTTATCAGCGCTGACAATGGGGTCGAGATCTTCACTTTCACAGCAGCCTCCTTCAATGGGGAGAGCATCCGCCCCTGGTTCTGGCTGAGGACAAGGAGCGTCAAGCTGTGCCTGAGGGACAGAACCCCCCAGACCCTGTCCCCAGCCCTGGGGGGCTCCTGCCCTTCTCCACCCACTCCTGCATCACCTCTCCTTGGTCCTGCAGGAGCAGCACAGGAATGAGGGGCAATGGGGCCAGAGGCTGCCCCGTGTTCCTCCCTGCTGCTGGAGGAGGGCTGGGATGCTGCAAGCAGGGGCCAGGCCCCTTGCAGCCCCTGGGCTCTGCCCTGCACAGGGCTCCTGTGCTGGGGCACAAGCCCTGCTGGCACCCGCGGGTCTCATCCTGCCTCTGAGCCCCAGAGGACAGCACAGGGGCTGCAGCAGCTCTCCACACTCCTCTCCCCTCTGCTTGCACTGCCTGCAGACCCCCAGTGCAAGGGATGTGGTCACCGTGTGCTGCCGGCCATTGCAGGCCACCTTTGCCTCCTAGTTTGGGGTTGATCTTTGCTCTGTGCCTGGTGCTGAGCATGAGCAGCCTGTGGGGGCTCTTTGTTCCCTCCTCTGGAGCACATCAAGGCACGGCAGCAGCAAGGCTGTGGCAAATAAAGTTTTGTACAGGAAGATGGAGTCTGGCAGTGGCATTTCCTGGGTGCTTTCTGTCTTGAGGCTTTGCTGCCTGGGAAGGAGTCTTGCAGCAGACCGTCTCCTTGGTGTTGGTCCTGGGAGTCAGAGCCAGGAGGAACCTAAGCTCCAGCTGCCCCCAGTTCCCCAGCTGGTGCCTGCTGCCCACTTGTCCCACCTGGGTCATTGCCCTGCCATAAGAGTACCCAAAGACCTTCCAGCCTCCCATCACACAGGCTCTGCAGAGGCTGTGCCCACAGGAGGCATCATTGGCTCCTGAAAGTCCTTCAAGCTGAGGCAGCAGGTGTTCTCAGCCTTCAGCCCTAGATCACAAAATCACAGAATAGCCCCAGCTGGAAGGGACCCAATGGGACCATCCATTCCATCTCCTGGCCCCACAAGGACTACCCAAAAATCAGACCCTGTGCCTGAGAGCCTTCTCCAAACACTCCTTGAGCTGCAGCAGGCTTGGGGCTGCGGCCATGTCCCTGGGGAGTCTGTTCCTGTGCCCGACCACCCTCTCGGGGAAGAACCTTTCCCGAACAGCTGGCCTGAGCCTCCCCTGTGGCAGCTCCATGCTGTTCCCTCGGGCCCTGTCACTGGCCACAGAGAGCAGAGACCGGCACCTGCCCCTCCACTCCCCTCATCAGGAAGCTGTGGGCAACCGCGAGGCCTCCCCTGTGTCTCCTCTGCTCTGGGCTCAACAAGCCAAGCGCCTTCAGCTGCTCCTCACACGTCTTGCCCTGCAGAGCCTTTGCTGTCCTTGTAGCCCTCCCTTGGAGGCTCTCGCACAGTTTCGCACCCTTCGTCTGCTGTGGTGCCCACAGCTGCACGCAGTGCTCGAGGCGAGGCTGCAGCAGGCCGAGCAGAGTGGGACGATCCCTTCCCTCGGCCGGCTAGCAGTGCCGTGCCTGAGGCACCCCAGGGCACGCTTGGCCCTTTGGGCTGCCAGGGCCCGCTGCTGGCTCACACCCAACATGCCGTCGGCCACAAACCCCAGCTCCCATTCTGGGGGCTGCTCTCCAGCCTCTCGCCCCCACACTGTACGTACAGCCGGGGCTGCCCCTGCCCAGGGACAGGGCCCAGCATGTATTCTTGTTAAGCTTCCTGCAGGCGGTGGCTGCCCAGCTCTCCCCTTTGGCCAGATCCCTCTGCAAGGCCTCTCCACCTTCAACAGAGTCAGCAGCTCCTCCCAGTTCAGTGTCAGCCTCAAACTCACTCAGGTTTCCTTCCCATCTTGAATCCAGGTTATTTGTGGGAGCACTGAAGAGACCTGACCCCAAAATGGAGCCCTGCAGAGCCCCACTCATGACTGGCTGCCAGCCTGATGTTGCCCCTTTTACCAGAACCCTCGGAGCCTGACCCCTCAGCCAATTGTTCACCCATCGTATTGTGCGTTTGTCTGGCTCTGTGATGGGCATTTGGTCCAGATGGATACGGTCAGAAACCATGTTGAAATCTTTACTGAAATCCAAAAAGATCACCTCATCTGTCTCCCTTGGTCAAATGGGAGACTGAGCTTATCAAAAAAAGGAAATTAGGTTTGTTGAACATGAATTTTCCCCTCGCGAACCCATGTCTGCTGTGACCAGTGACCGCGTTGTCCCTCAGGTGTTTTTTGCTTACTCCCACAGCAATCTCCCAGAGCAATCTTGTTACCAGGCACTGCCATGAGACTGACAGGCCTGTAATTCCCAGGGTCTTCTTTGCTGCCCTTCTTGGAAACTGGGGCAACGTTTGGCAGCTTCCAGTCACTGGGACCTCTCCAGATTCCTCAGTATATATAAAAATTAAATTATAGAGATTTCCTGATGTATTGGGTTTACGTGACAAGGTTTTGGTAACAGGGCATTGCAGGGCGGCCTCTATGAGAAGAATCCAGAAGCTTCCCCATGTTAGATAAGGGCCAGTTTCAGCCAGCTCCAAAGGGACCCACCACTGGCCAGAGCCGAGCCACTAAGTGATGTTATTTGTGCCTCTGTGAGGGCAAATTTAAGAAATGTGGAAAATGCTGCTGCACAACAGCAGCTGGGAGAGCGAGGAGTGAGAACCAGCCCTGCAGACCCCAAGGTCAGTGCAGCAGGAGGGCAGGAGGAGCTCCATGCACACAGCAGAAGTTCCCCCACAGCCTGTGGTGAGGCCCCTGGTGGAGCAGGCTGTCCCCCTGCAGCCCATGGGTCCCACATGGAGCAGATCTCGATGCTGCAGCCTGTGGAGGAGCCCCCGGTGGAGCAGGTGGATGTGGCCTGGAGGAGGCTGCGGCCTGTGGAGAACTCCCACTGGAGCAGACTCTGGGCCGGAGCTGCAGCCCGTGGAGAGGAGCCCACACAGGAGAAGGGGATCTGCCAGGAGCTGCTGCCTGTGAGGACCCAGGTTGGAGCAGTGTGCTCTTGATGGATGGACCCCATGGTATGGACCCATACTGGAGTAGTTGTTGAAGGACTGCTGCCTGTGGGAAGCCCACGTAGGCTCAGTTTGGGAAGGATGGCATCCCATGGGAGGAGTTGTTGACTCTGTTGAGGGTGGAAAGGCCTTGCAGAGAGATCTGGAAAGCTTGGAGAGCTGGGCGATCACCAACCACATGAAGTTTAACAAGAGCAAGTGCCGGGTCCTGCACCTGGGACGGGGCAGCCCTGGCTATACATACAGACTGGGGGAGAAGACGCTGGAGAGCAGCCCTGTAGAGAGGAATCTGAGGGTTGTGGTTGATAGGAAGCTGAATATGAGCCAGCAGTGTGCCCTGGCAGCCAGGAGGGCTGACCACGGCATTGATAGTTGGTCGAGGGAAGTGATTGTCCTGCTCTACTCTGCGCTGGTGCAGCCTCACCTTGAGTAGTGTGTGCAGTTCTGGGCACCACCGTACAAAAAGGATGTGAAACGGTTGGAGGGTGTCCAGACAAGGGCCACAAAGATGGTGAAGGGCCTAGAGGGGAAGACGTATGAGGAACGGCTGAGGTCACTTGGCCTGTTCAGCCTGGAAAAGAGGAGGCTGAGGGTAGGTCTCATCGTGGTCTACAGCTTCCTCACAAGGGGCAGTGAAGGGGCAGGCACCGATTTCTTCTCTTTGGTGACCAGTGATAGGACCCATGGGAATGGTGTCAAGCTGCAACAGGAGGTTCGGGCTGAATATCAGGAAGAGGTTCTTCATCAAGAGGGTTGTTGCGCACTGACAGGTTCCCCAGGGACATAGTCATGGCACCAACCCGTGTTTAAGAAGTTTAAGGCGTTTAAGAAGCGTTTGGACTGTGCTCTTAGTCATATGGTCTGAATTTTTGGGTAGACCTGTGTGGTGCCAGCAGATCCTTGTGTGTCCCTTCCAACTCAGGATATTCTATGATTCTATGACCCCACGTTGGAGCAGGGGAAGAGAGTGACCGTGAAGGAGCAGCAGAGACGAAGTGCTATAGACTGACTGCAAACCCCATTGTCCCGTTCCCCTGCACCGCTCGGGGGGAGGAGGGTGGATGAGGGGAAGGTACCTCTGGTTTGTTTTCTTTGCTTCTCACTTTTCTGGCTTGTTAGTAATAGCTAGTAAATTCCTTTAATCTTCCTATGGTTAGTCAGTTTGCCCATGATGATAATTATTGTGTGATCTCCTGGTCCTTATATCAATCCTCGAGCCCTTTTCATTGCATTTTCTCCCCCTTTCCCTTTGAGGAGGGGGAGTGAGAGAGCGGTTGTGGTGGAGTTCAGCTGCCCACCTGAGTAAAACCACCACACATGATGACAGCAGCCAGTTCTCTTAGTACTCTGCGATGAATCCCATCAGGCCCTATAGTCTTGTCTGCATCCATCTGGAGCAGCAAATCTCACATAAATTCAGGGGTTGTTGGGAGTTTATTGTTCCTGCAGTCACTGTCCTCCAGCTCAGGGCACCTGGGGTCCCACAGCCCAGCATCAGTGTTGAAGACGAAGGCAAAGAAAGCATTAAACAGCTCTGTGAGGTCGATGACCCTGTTTGAGCATCCCCATCCAGTAGCAGACCAATGTTTTCTCTCGTCCTACTTTTGCTGTTAAGAGAGTTTTTAAAAAGGGCACTTTATTACCCCTCACAGTACTGTTCAGCTTCAACTCAAACTGAGCTTTGGCCATATGAATTTTCTCCCTACAAAGGCAAACAGCATCTCTGTAGTCCTTCCATATTGCCTGAGCTCACTTCCAGCAAACAGAAACTTTCCTTATCCACGTAAGCTCTAGAAGAAGGTCCTTGCCCATCTGAGCCAACCTTCTGCCATGGCTGCTTTACTGGAGCCTGGAGCGGGACTGGCTCTTTGCCTTCGGCACCCTGGGCAAAGGGTGGCAGCTCCAGGCTCGGCACCCAGCTGTGCCCCATTCCCTGCAGCCTCCGATCCCGCCCACTTCTGCTCTGCCATCTCTCCACATTTTCCCATTGTTCACTCTTTGATTCCTCCTTAGATGGGTGGAGATGAACAAGCTCAGACAGTGCCTTTCCCTGGAGGTCTGGAGAGGCCCCTGCTGGGGACAAGCCCCTCGTGCTTGCTGAAAGCGGTGGGCTGGGCACCCAGCTGCGATGGGATGGTAGCGCCAGCCCTGCAGAGCTCCCCGGACATTGCCCCAGGGGCAGAGCTCCTCCAAGAGGGTTATTGCAGCCAGGAAGTGGGCAAAGGTTGGGGAAGCTGGGCATAGCCTTGTGCTTTCTGCAGCCCTGCTGTGTGCCGTGAGGGACCTCTCTCTCGGTGGGGCTCCCTTGGAGAAGAAGCCCTGGGGGGCCCCCTGCCCCCTGGGAGACCTCTCTCCCAGATGGGGCTCCCCTCGGGCTGCGGCCACCCCAGCCTCACCGGCCATGCCAGGGGCCTCCTGACTTCCCTCGTTACTCTGCTCCTCCTCCGGCTGGGCTCAGGTAGGATCCTGTGGGGCTGCTGGGGGCTCTCCCCCCGGGACCTGGCAGATGTGCTGCCGTGGGGCAGGGGAGCGGCCGTGGGGCAGGGGGGACCTGAGCCCACAGCGTGGCCCCAGATGGGTTTCGCTTTCCCTTTGGTTCTTTCCCACAATACGGGCACTGCCTCGGCTGCCCTTTCTGGCTCTTCTTCACCTGCCCGAATGCTGCAGAGAGGGCTCCCACTCCCAGCACACCTCCTTCTCCTGCACATCCTCCCTCTCCCTCTCCTGTTTCCCCAGTGGTTTCCCATGGGACACGGGGGACCCAGCACGCACCAACTCACGCACAGCTTGCCCTTTGTCACTCACTGCCCCTAAATTTACAATGACAAAGTCTCACCACCTCTCTGTGCCCTTCTCCATTGCCCAGCCCAGCTCAGAGTGGTGGGACCAGGCCAGCCTCTCACTGCCACCGTGGGGCAGGATGTCGTGCTGCCCTGCCACTTGTCCCCTCAACGGGATGCTCGCACCTTGGAGGTCAGGTGGATTCGGAACAGGTTATCTGAGACAGTGCACCACTACCACAATGGAGAGGACCTGTACGGGGAGCAGATGGGGGCATATGTCGGGAGGACAGAGTTGGCCAGAGATGGTCTCTCTGCTGGAAGCCTAGACTTGCGAATCACGGGGCTGAGACCCTCCGATGATGGGCAGTACCTCTGCACTGTGGAAGATGCTGATGCTTATAATGAAGCCATTGTGGAGCTGGAGGTGTCAGGTTAGTGGCTGGGGTGATGCTTCCAGGGCAGAGTTTACGTCTCCTTTTAATGTTTCAGCTCTTTCACAGCATGGAGCATGCCCATGGATATGGAAGTAATATTTGGGGAGAGAGCTCCACGAATATTTTTGTCAGTTTTCACTGGTGTCTTTGAAGACAATAATCATAACATTGTGAGGGCACTGGGCACAGGCTGCTGAGCAGCTCCTTCAGCTGTGTCAGCAATGGGACCAAACACCACACAGGGAGAATCACAGAGTCCTCTGAGCAGCCGCACGTCTGCTTTACTTTTGCTTTGTGTGCTGGGGGAGACCTGAGACGTTGTCTGGAAGTCTTGGGGCTTCTTGAACCAGCACGGCTTGGTGCCGAGACGCTGCCTGGAGGCGCTGAAGCTCGGCACCTGGGTTTTCAGGGTGATTTGGGGCCACTGGCATTGTGCAGCTCTGCTGTTTGGGTCTGGCACCAGCCTGGGTGGTTTGGGGTGGGGGTGGGTGCATGGAGCGCCCGGTCCCTGAGCCCCTGGGGCCGTGGTTGGGCTGGGCTGTGTCTAGAATGGGAGCAGATGGGGTCTTTGCCTTGGAACTGAATCCCTCCCCAAGTCAAGCCTCAGCCGTGGGCTCTTCCCCCAGCCACAGGTGCTGACCCCCACCTCTCCCTGGGGGGCTACGAGGCCGGAGGCGTCCGGGTGCTGTGTCGATCGGCCGGCTGGTACCCACTGCCGCAGCTGCTGTGGAGGGATGCTCGTGGGCAGCATCTGCCCTCGGTCTCCCAGACACATTCCCAGGACCAGGAGGGGCTCTTTGAAATCGAAGGCGCCGTCATCGTGACCGGGAGTGAGGAGGGGCCCTTGTCCTGCGTGGTCAGGAGCAGCCGCATCCAGCAGGAGCGGGAATTTTCCCTGCACATCGCAGGTACAAATAGCGCAGCCGGGGGGAGGTGTTCCTGGTCCCTGCACTTGTCCTGAGCTGGGAGAAGTCTGGGTCTTGCTTCTCCATCCACGGGTATGGAAACGCAGCCCTTTTCCTGGTGCCTTTTCTCAGCTCCCTTCTTCCACAACGCCCAGCCCTGGAAGGTGGCTCTGGCTCTGGTCCTCGTGCTTTTTGCGGTGTCCATTGGCCTCGGTGTTTATCTCTTTCGAAAGAAAGGTAAGCTGGCAGCGCTGGGATGGAGCAGAGGGAGGTGTTCTGCAGGGACCCGCGTGGGTCTGGAGCGGGGCTGAGCCCTGGCCCAGGGAGGTGCGTAGGAGGAGGACGGGAATGTTCTCCTGGGGATCCCAAAGGTCTCAGGATCCTCTTGGGCCTCTTCCTTGGGCAACGAAGGCAGGGGAGAAGGCAAGGGGTCTTGGGTGGGAGACCAGGGAGCATGGCTGCAGCGTGGGGCTGGTGGGAAGGCCCAGACCCCCTGCAGATGTTCCCACCGAGCAACCAAGCTGCTCTGCTGACCTCCTGTTCCTCCGCCTTTGCTTTTCAGTGGCACAGAGCCGAGAGCTGGGTGAGTCCTTGCAGTCCCTGCCCCCAGCCCCCTGGGGAAGTGGTGTCCCTGCAGGAGGGACTGGGCTGGGTGGGCTGTGGGGGCTTGTGTGCTGATGGCTCGCGGGTGCTGGCGGAGCAGCTGGAGCCTGATGGGGGAGTGGGGAGTGCTGGGGCTGGGGCTGCCCTGGGCACAGGACACAGCCGGGATGGCTGAAAGGAACGGGGATCAAGGTGGGGACGGGGAGTGATCTGCGGGGCTGCCCCGCTCTGCACTGATGCTTCCGGGTCAGGGACGTCCTCCACCCGTCCCCATTCACTTCCACTTGTGTTTTGGTGGCACGGTGCAGAGAGATGCACAAGTGTCTGTTCTTAATGCTACAAGTCTTGCAAAATGCTGGGCCTCGGTCCTTGTTAATGTGGTCGCTACAAGTCTGGCAGCAAGGTGGTCTGTGTGCATGCATGAGAGCAAAAAAATTTGGGGTCTAGCCATGGAAGCAGCAATGGGGTGAAAGTCTCTCCACTCTGACCATCCATTCCTTTTGCTTTTCTGTAGCAGCAGAAGAGGATGCAAAGCTGGGTAAGTCTCCTTCCACACAGAGAAGGCATTTGGTGTCTTCCCATAGGCATACTCCCCTCTGACCATACATTGCTTATCTCTTTCTTTTTCTTTTCCAGTGAAACAAGCTGCACAGATAGGTGAGTGGCCATCCCTGACCTGAAAGAATTTGCTGCATAGACAAAGGATTAGAAGTTTTTTCCCTCTGATCATGCATTCCTTATGCTTTTCTTTTCCAGAGGAAAAAGATGCAAGACTGGGTGAGCCTCTCTCCCCCCCCACAACTGAAGGAATTCGGGGTCTATGGTTTGTAGCAGCCATTGATGAGAAGCTGACTCCTCTCATCGATGCATTGCTTTTCTCTTTCGTTTGTAGACAAACAAGTTGCAGGGGTGGGTAATTCTCACTCTCCAAACAGACAAAAAAAATAATAAGAAAAAAAAAGCGTCATAGTGAGAGGTACGGGATCAGAAACCGTGCCCTCTGATCATGTTTTGCTTTTCTCTTTCATTTGTAGAGAAACAAGCTGCAGAGCTGGGTGAGTGTCCCCATGCTTGGGCCCCAGGGCAACACCAAGGTGATGTGCAGGGGAGGGTGGGCAGCTGGGACAGAGCAGCCCAGGGCTGGACCCTCGCCCTACCCACACCCACTGGGCACCGGCCGTGGGCTGTGATCAACTCTCCTCTCTCCTTCCAGCATGGAGAAGGTGTCTGCTGCCTCAAAATAGAGGTAGGTGTGCATTGGGTTGCCCTCTGTGGTGCTTCTCCTGCCCTTGCTGGGGCATGTTGAGGAGCCAAGAGGTGCCCCATCTCCTGCCACATGGGGCAGCTCCTGGCCCTGAGCTGGGGAAAGCCTGCCCAGGGCTGAGCTCTGCCCCTGATGGCCTGGCTCCTTCTGTCCCTGCAGTGAAGGTGACCCTGGATCCGGACACGGCTCATCCTGACCTTGTTGTGTCTAACGACAACAGGATTGTGAGATGGGAAAGTAAACGGCAGCAGGTTCCTGACACACCAGAGAGATTTGCCCATCGGTGCTGCGTGCTGGGCCATGAGGAGTTCAGAGAGGGGAGGCACTGGTGGGAGGTGGAGGTGGAGGGGGAGTGGGGAAAGTTTTCTCGTTGGGCTGTGGGCGTGGCTAGGGCATCTGTGAAGAGGAAGGTGGAGATCAACATGAGCCCTGAAGAAGGGATCTGGGCTGTGCAGTACGATCAGGGGCAGCTCATGTCTCTCACATCTCCTCCCACCCCCTTGTCCCTGTCCCCTGTCCCCACGAGGATCTGGGTCTGTCTCAACTGTACCCAGCAGCAGGTGTCTTTTATCAGCGCTGACAATGGGGTCGAGATCTTCACTTTCACAGCAGCCTCCTTCAATGGGGAGAGCATCCGCCCCTGGTTCTGGCTGAGGACAAGGAGCGTCAAGCTGTGCCTGAGGGACAGAACCCCCCAGACCCTGTCCCCAGCCCTGGGGGGCTCCTGCCCTTCTCCACCCACTCCTGCATCACCTCTCCTTGGTCCTGCAGGAGCAGCACAGGAATGAGGGGCAATGGGGCCAGAGGCTGCCCCGTGTTCCTCCCTGCTGCTGGAGGAGGGCTGGGATGCTGCAAGCAGGGGCCAGGCCCCTTGCAGCCCCTGGGCTCTGCCCTGCACAGGGCTCCTGTGCTGGGGCACAAGCCCTGCTGGCACCCGCGGGTCTCATCCTGCCTCTGAGCCCCAGAGGACAGCACAGGGGCTGCAGCAGCTCTCCACACTCCTCTCCCCTCTGCTTGCACTGCCTGCAGACCCCCAGTGCAAGGGATGTGGTCACCGTGTGCTGCCGGCCATTGCAGGCCACCTTTGCCTCCTAGTTTGGGGTTGATCTTTGCTCTGTGCCTGGTGCTGAGCATGAGCAGCCTGTGGGGGCTCTTTGTTCCCTCCTCTGGAGCACATCAAGGCACGGCAGCAGCAAGGCTGTGGCAAATAAAGTTTTGTACAGGAAGATGGAGTCTGGCAGTGGCATTTCCTGGGTGCTTTCTGTCTTGAGGCTTTGCTGCCTGGGAAGGAGTCTTGCAGCAGACCGTCTCCTTGGTGTTGGTCCTGGGAGTCAGAGCCAGGAGGAACCTAAGCTCCAGCTGCCCCCAGTTCCCCAGCTGGTGCCTGCTGCCCACTTGTCCCACCTGGGTCATTGCCCTGCCATAAGAGTACCCAAAGACCTTCCAGCCTCCCATCACACAGGCTCTGCAGAGGCTGTGCCCACAGGAGGCATCATTGGCTCCTGAAAGTCCTTCAAGCTGAGGCAGCAGGTGTTCTCAGCCTTCAGCCCTAGATCACAAAATCACAGAATAGCCCCAGCTGGAAGGGACCCAATGGGACCATCCATTCCATCTCCTGGCCCCACAAGGACTACCCAAAAATCAGACCCTGTGCCTGAGAGCCTTCTCCAAACACTCCTTGAGCTGCAGCAGGCTTGGGGCTGCGGCCATGTCCCTGGGGAGTCTGTTCCTGTGCCCGACCACCCTCTCGGGGAAGAACCTTTCCCGAACAGCTGGCCTGAGCCTCCCCTGTGGCAGCTCCATGCTGTTCCCTCGGGCCCTGTCACTGGCCACAGAGAGCAGAGACCGGCACCTGCCCCTCCACTCCCCTCATCAGGAAGCTGTGGGCAACCGCGAGGCCTCCCCTGTGTCTCCTCTGCTCTGGGCTCAACAAGCCAAGCGCCTTCAGCTGCTCCTCACACGTCTTGCCCTGCAGAGCCTTTGCTGTCCTTGTAGCCCTCCCTTGGAGGCTCTCGCACAGTTTCGCACCCTTCGTCTGCTGTGGTGCCCACAGCTGCACGCAGTGCTCGAGGCGAGGCTGCAGCAGGCCGAGCAGAGTGGGACGATCCCTTCCCTCGGCCGGCTAGCAGTGCCGTGCCTGAGGCACCCCAGGGCACGCTTGGCCCTTTGGGCTGCCAGGGCCCGCTGCTGGCTCACACCCAACATGCCGTCGGCCACAAACCCCAGCTCCCATTCTGGGGGCTGCTCTCCAGCCTCTCGCCCCCACACTGTACGTACAGCCGGGGCTGCCCCTGCCCAGGGACAGGGCCCAGCATGTATTCTTGTTAAGCTTCCTGCAGGCGGTGGCTGCCCAGCTCTCCCCTTTGGCCAGATCCCTCTGCAAGGCCTCTCCACCTTCAACAGAGTCAGCAGCTCCTCCCAGTTCAGTGTCAGCCTCAAACTCACTCAGGTTTCCTTCCCATC
>ML626813.1:0-15106 GCA_006130075.1 Branta canadensis | reverse complement strand
CCCCCCGCGGGGCCGCCCCACGGGGCCGCTCCCCTAACGGGACCGGTGCGCCGGGGATGCTGCGTGGGGCCCTCTCCCCGCCTCGCCCGCACGTCGTTCGCTCGCTTTCGGGGCTGCCGCCCGGCTTCTCTCCCCCGGGGATCCCCCCCCAGCCCCGGGCACGGGTCGAGCATGGAGGAGAACCCCCCCTCGCCCCCCCTCCCTCCCTCCCCGGGCTGCCTCTCGCCAGCGGCCGCCGTCTTCTCGTCGCCCTCTTGGAGAGAGGAAGCCGAGAGCAGCAGGAAGTCATGGTGAAATCAGGCAGCCGCTTATTTGTGCAGCCGCCGCCTGCCCCGAGATGTCCGGAGGTACCGCCGCAAGGCCGGCGCTTCATCGCCGCGATGCTTGGCCCCGCGCGCCCCTTCCCGCAGGGCCGCGGCTCCCAGCTCACTGCTGCCCGGGGACGGCTCCGGGACTTGGGGGGGGCTCGGGGCCGGGGGCTGCCCCCGCTCTGTGCGAGCCGGCAGGAGGCACGGGCAGCCCCAGCCCCGCTCGTTTCCGGGGAGGGGAAGGCGCTGGCGGAGCGAAACCCCGCGGGTGTTGCAGGGCGGACACGTGGTGCCTCCGTCGCGTCGCGGCGGTGCCCGACGTGGCCCCCCGTTATCTCCTCCCAGGGGCGAGCGGCGGCGCTCGGGCAGGCCCGGGGCACCCCGCGTGGCTGCGGAGGGCAGCCGGGTGCTTGGCGGTGGCGTGCCCCTGGCGTGGGGTGGGCGATGCGGGAGCAGCGCTCCCTGCTCGCTGCTGGCTGGCCGGGGCAGCAAGGGGCGGCCGAGGGCACGCGGGGCAGCGCCGGGTGCCCACAGCACTCCCCGGGGCTGGGCACTGCGCTGGCCCTGAAGCGGAGCTGAGGAGGAGGGCAGTTACGGGGCCAGTCTGGTTTTCTGATCTCAGTGGGTTTCCAAAGACAAAAACAGAGCTAAACCACTCATTATTATTATTATTATTATTATTATTATTATTATTATTATTATTTTCTGCCTAGCAGCTGTTCAAGTATAAACAGTGCTGAAGCCCTCCGCTGTTACTGACCATTTCTGAACCATGCGCCTGGAAAATGCACCGGAGCCCGCCGGGGTGGCACCTGCCGCGGGGTCCCGGGTGCTGCGCAGGAGGAGCTGAGAGCCCCCCCGGATGGGGAGGGCGACGGGAGCTGCCGGCCACCGCCAGCAGACACCGCGGCTTCTGTGCGTGCTGGCGGGGCTCCCGGCGCTGCGCCCACAAATCAAAGCCCCTCAGTTGCCGCCTGGCGGCTCCTCAACCGCCGCGTCCTCCTCCGCGGGCGGGCTTCGCGCTGCCTCCGCCCGGCCTCTGCAACGCAGGGCGCGAGCCTCTGCCTCCCCCCAGCACAGGCTTCGTGCTCCTGGCTCGTTCTGCCTGGCGCGAGGCAGAAGTGAAACCCTCGGTGCTGCCGATCCCTCGCTGCTGCCAAAAGCGGTGCTGGGCGTGCGGGGCCACCGGCCCCTTCCTCCCCGATGGCTTTTTCATTCTCCGCCTATTTTTGTGTTAGTTTGGTGAAGCAGACCCGTGTGCGCCTCGGGGCCTGTCACTGAGGGCAGGGCTTGCAGACAGCAGGAGAAATACAGTTAAGAGCGAGACACCCCCCCCCCCCCCCCCCCCCCCCCCCCAAACCCAGCGGGGTTTGGTTTGGGGGTGGGTGGGGAAGGCGCCCGTGGTCCTCAGTGCTCCTGCCGCCCGTTCCGACGTGTTGCTGGCGGTGGACAAGCGGTACCCCGAGCGAACAGTCCCTAAACCATTTCCCGCCTGCTTAGGATTAAGAAGGAAGAGGGATTTCTTGGCTGCCAGCTCTCAGGCTGTAGCACGGAGGAGATCCGTGCCTCTCGCCTGGGTTTCGTGGGAAGCCCCCACAGGTGCCGCTGGCAAACCAAAGCCCTGCCCTGTGCCCTCCCCGCTGGGAGCTGGGTGCTCCCTAGCGCCGGCTCTCACTCGGAGGCCTGCGGCGAGCTGGCAGGGGTGCTGCGTGTGGTTTCAGGGTGCTGTCGAGGTGATGCCGTCCCTCGGGGTGACGGCAGCTCCGTCCCGGGCTGGGTGACGGCGGTGCCAGGCCCCGGGTTTGCTCCCCAGCCGGGCCTCGCCGGGGAGGTGGCTGCGGCACCACCCGGGCTCAGCTACTTCTTCTGCTTGCACAAAAATAGAGGAAGGGAGGGACCAGCTGCGACTTTCGGCGGCGGCGTTTCCCCGGTGCTCACGGGGCTGCCGCTGGCTCGCGTGCCTGCGGGCAGCCGGCCCTGCAGCGCCTGCTCCTGCCTCGCTGCTTTTCCTTCCTCCCCGCCCTGCGCCGCTCGTCGCGGTGTGTGCAGGCAGGGGGAGGCGGCTGGGCCCGGTGGGGCTGCGAGCACCCCGGGGCAGTGCCCGCTGCTCCAACCCGCACCGCTCCGCGACCTGGGGGCAGCGATCGGGGGGCACCCAGCTGTGGGGTGGGGGCAGGCTGGGGAGCGCCCAGTGGGTCTGAGCGGTGCCCCCATGGGTGCTGGGTGCGCCCCGGGCACCCAGCCTTGGCCTTGGTGCTTGCCCACGTCTGCGGATGTGTTGGTGACACGGGCGTGCAAACCTGCTGCAGGTTACAGAAACCTCCCCGTGCAGCACCCAGGGGTGGGTGCTGGTGGCCCTGACCCCGTCCGGGGCAGGACAGCTCGCTGCCCCATGTCCCTGCAGGGGCACAAAGGACCCGGTGTCACCGCGGCCCCGGGGGCAAGGGCGTGAAGGTGCCGGTGGGATGGTGGGAGAGAGTTGCTGTTCTGGGATTTCAGAGGCAGAAAGCAAGAAGGAAAGTTTCTTAGTTCCTGGAAAAAAGGCACAGGAATAGTTCTGTCCGGCTTGTAAACGTCAGCGTCCCTTGTCAGTGGCAGGGGGGTGTTCAGAAAAGCCATTCCTGGCCCAGACACTCCTCCCCTGCTTGCTCCGAACATCCTTCCCGCAGAGGATTTTTTTTTTGGTGTGCTTTCAGCACTTTTTGCCAGAAAGCCACAGGCTGAGTCGCGTCTCCATCGGCTGCCTGGAAGTGGATGGCGTGGCTGGATGCAGCTGCGGTCCAGCCCATGCTGCGTGTCCAGGTGCCCCCGAGTTGCCCTGCACCCATTTTGAGCCCCAATTCAGCGCCTTCTAAGTCAAGCTCTGGTGCTTGGCCCCCTGGGACGGGCTGGGGGGGGCACGCTGGGGTGCGATGGGGTCACGGGGGGTGCTGTCCCCTCCACCCTCTGCTCCGAGCTCTGTGCAGGCAGCCCCGGCACGGTGCTGTCCCCTCTCCCCTCGCGGCACATGTGTGGGGGGCACGTGGGGACCCCCAGGTGGCAGCACCCACCCGGCTCCCCTGGGGCTGGCAGGGCCCTCCTGGAGAGTGGCCAGCTCTGTGCAGCAGTCAGATGGCCGCTTGGAAAAACACTCGGCGTTGCTGTGGCTTTTTTTTTTTTTTTTTACATGCAATTATTTTTAAAGCAATTTTCCATCTATTTTAGATAGCAAGGAAAATGTCGAGGGGAATCATTTTTTTTTTTTTTTTTAAGTCTTTTTCTCCCATCCATGGTGACTATGCTTTTAATGAAGAGCTTTGAAAATCCCATTCAGTGGCCAGTCCGAGGGACCAGTCCCTGCTGCCCCTGTCCCTCGCCTGCCCTGGTGGCTGCCCAGGGCTGGGGATGTTTTCCAGCCCTGCTCCCGGTGATGCCGGGGTCCCCAGGAGTGGGCTCTGGGGCTCTCTGAAAGGAAGCTGGATCCGCAGCTGAACGAGTTTCTCCTCGGCTGGGAGGCTGTGTTTTGGAGCTGGCCATCTGCTTGCTTACCTTTAAAATTTTAAAAGATTATTTTCAACAGGGAAAAGCAGCCCAAGAACGTGCGCTCTCCTCCTATTTTTGTAGGACGGTCTGGGAACGAGCACGGTTGTGTCCCAGCGGCCGTGATCTGGGCCAGGCCCGGCTGTGACAGGGCGCGGGTGGCAGCGTCGCGCCTCCGTCCCCGGGGCCCGTGGGCAGCACGTGGGCTTGGGACCCTCTGAAGTGCACTGGGGGGGATGCAGCCAGTGATAGCAGTACGGGGGCACCGGGCAGGCTGTTTGGGCCGGGCAGGAGCATCCTTCCTTGCCGCGAGGAAGCCGCCCCTCTCTGGAAACGCGTGCGCTGCCTGGCCCCCTGCCCACTGGTTGTGTTGGGGCTGGCAGCCGGTGGCCGGTACCTTCCTCGCGGGCCTGGAGCTGTGGACCGGGGGGAGCTCCCAGCCCGGCCCCAAGGCTGGGCTGCTCGGCAGCAGCTTCCAGGGGTGCCCCGAGCCCTTGTGCCGTCCGTGTGGGGTTGCGAGGGGATGGTTTGGCTCCCCATACCTGCCCAGCGTCGTCTGACTACTGCCCGGTGTCCCTGTCCCAGCTGCTGTCTGCACACTGGCAGCAGCACCCGGTCACACCGAGTGCAGCTCCCCAGGCAATTACTGGCTCATTAGGGAAAGGAGGTGATTTGGAAGGGAAATTGGAGGGGGAGACTCATTGCGGTAGTCCCGGTGTCCTGCTGGGTGCTGCCGCACGTGTCCGAGGGCTCTGCCCGTGCCGAGCGGTGCCCAGGTCTGGGTGCTGTGGGGCGCGGGGGCCCCGTCCTGCCCAGCGCTGGCACCCCCACCTCTGGAGGCACTGCTCAGGCTGGGATTAGGCTGTCAGAGTTAATGAGGTACTAAAGTGCTCCTGCTAAATACAGATTACGAAAGGAAAAAATGCCTTCCCCGCAGCTAACGTGACTCAGACTCAACGCTCGGTTTGAAAACCGGCTCTGCACGCGTGCGCTCGCGGCCGGGCTCCGTCCCTCCCTGCGCTCCTCCTGCCGCGGGCCCTGCTGCAGGCAAGGGTCACGTCTGGGGAGCAGTCGTGGGGCCCTCGAGGCCGTGGGGAGAGGAGAACAGCGATGTGCTGGCAGGGAGCGGGCTGGCTGCGCAGCCCCCGCCACAGGGACACCTCTACGGGCTGCAACAGTGGGCTTCGGGGATGCTCGGGGTCCGTGGGGACGATGCTTGATGCCCTAGGCCAGCTCCTGCTGTCACGGTGTCCCCGCATGGGGCTGGCACTGACGTAGCTCCCAGGACCCTTCTCCGTGCGTGGGGCGCTTGCATGGCCTGGGGTCCCCTGGGGCCGGGCGCTGTCCCTGCGTGGGGACCTGCCCTGCGCCGTGGCCCTGCAGCCAGCCCGTCTGAGCAGGGATTTTCCGCGTGGCACGGCTGGCTGCGGGGATCCTTTTCCAAAGGAGACGGCCTTCAGAGACGGGGGAAGCTCTGGGTGGAAAGAAAGAAAGAAACCCGATCCGCCTCTCCAAACCAAGTACAGTTTTATTTCCGTCGGGTCAAGCCTGCGAGGTTCCAGCCAAATTGTGTATTTTGGGCCAAATGAGAAACACGTGTCATCCGCGGAGCCCTGTAACCAAAGAAAGATGCTGCAGATGTGTGCTGGGTCCTGCCTTGGGTGCGGGGTGCTGCTGCCTTGTGGCCCTGCGGCACGGGCTGGAGATAGAGGGATGCTCTGCCCGGCATGTACTGGGGTGTGACCCTCGCTGCTGGCACTCGGCTTTGGGGACAGCACTTAGGGTTAAGAAGGATGGTGGCTTCAGGGACTTGGATGGGGGAGAGCAGCAGCAGCGTGGGAGATGCAATAGGGGACACCTGGGGCAAGCGCCAAGAAAAGCATCGTGCTTTTTGTTGTGAGCGAGCGTTGCAGGGGGATCGGGGTGCGTGGTCCTGAAGGTAGGCGGACGGGCACGGCGTGACGCTGGCTGTCCAGGGCAGGAGGGGACAGCGGTGGCTACGGAAGGGCGCTGGGCTCCTGCCCCGCTGCGCTCGCAGCCACAAGTGCGGCGCTGCCGCGTTTTCGCAAGAGCGGAGCAGCTGAAGCAGGCAGCGGGCTCCCAGTGCTGCGGCAAGCGTATAACCCCTGTGTGGCCTCGTCGTACCTGGGCTGTGTGGGGCCACGCTGCTCTCCACAAGGGCACACGGCTGTCACCCATGAAGAAGGTGACGTCTGCCCGTGCCCCTCAAGCCGCCGCTGCCTTGCTCCCTGCTGCTGCGTCTCAGCCGCAACCACGAGCTGTGCTTTTGCAGGTTAATTTTAGCATAATCTCCATTTTTTGAGCTCCTCTGTAATCTCTCTTCCCCCTCTGTGGCCAGCGGCAGAGCAGCCCTGCTGTTGGCTGCTTGGGGCCCTCTTTAAGGGCGGCTCTGCGGCCACCGGGACCTTCCAGCAGTGCCCGGGGTGCGAGCAGCCCATGTGGCGGGGGGCCGGGGCCAGGCCTGAAGCGTGGCCCAGCCTGGGGGATCCCCAGGGAGGGCTGGAAGAGGCTTCCCCAGCTGCCGTGCTGCTGGGACCTCGCACTGGAGGACCCCGGGGCTTGCATCCCACCCAGCTCTGCCGTTGGCATCCCCCAGCGGTGCTGCTCAAAGCCCCCGCGCTGGGGGATTGCTCTGGGCGGTTGTCCCAGCCCAGAGAAGGGACAAGGGATGGGCAGCGTCCCTTTGAGCTTCCCCTTTCAGCTTCCCCTTTCTGCAGCCAGGATGACTTCACTCCTTCCGCCCTCCCGGCCCGGGGAGGGACAGCCTGGCGGGAGCTGCACGTCCCCTCTTCTCGGGGTGGTGGCGGAGCTGCCACCGAGGGTGACACATCCCCGGCCAACGCCAGACCAGCCTGGGTTTTCCCCAGCCATGCAGATGACCCTGGGTGTCACGGAATGGCCCTGTGCTGGGTTCTGTCCCCCCGGCCGTGCTCTCCTGCTGTTGTAGTGCCGCCTCAGCTGCGGGACAGCCGGGGTCCCAGCGCGTGGTGGGGTATCCGCGGTGGCAGGGGGATCCCTGGCTTCAGGCTGCAGCTCACAGCTCGTCCGTTTGTCTGTCCCCTTCCTCTGCAGGTGCCGGCGAGTCTGGGAAGAGCACCATCGTCAAACAGATGAAGTGAGTAGTCCGCAGGCCTGCCCCGTCCCTCCCGGTACCCCAAGGACTGGTTACTGTTGTCCCCGATGTCCCCAGCACCCCTGCCGCCAGGCTAGCGCCAGCGGGGGTTGTTATCCAGCGAGCTGCCCTTTGAATATTTCATCGGCGTGCAGTTAGGGGAGGCGGTGAGCTCAGGTGCCTGTGGCCATGCCGGCCGCAGAACGCCACTGTGAAAGCCAATACCTGGCGGGGAGGAGCGGGGCAGCCGGGAACGTCCCCGTCCCTGGTGGGGCACTGTGGGTGCCGCTGGGCTCGTCCTCCTGCCTAGCGCAGGTGGGGAGGCTGGGGGGAGCGCTGTCCCCTCCCGCAGCACCACGCTGCCCTGTGTCCTGTCCCCAGTACGGGAAAAGCTGCGAGCTGGTGGTGCCAGCTCCCGAAGTGGTGCTGGCCGCTGTGGTACTGCAGCACTGAGCGTGTCCTCGGTGTCTATCTGAGGCGATGCCGGAGCTGGAGCAGCTTCCCAGGCTTGAAGAGGCTGTGGGAAGCCCCCGGCTGCTGGTGCCACGCTCAGGGCAGAGCCTGACCCTGTCCCCTGCCCCCAGGATCATCCACGAAGATGGCTACTCGGAGGAGGAGTGCCGGCAGTACAAAGCCGTGGTCTACAGCAACACAATCCAGTCCATCATGGCCATCATCAAGGCCATGGGGAACCTGCAGATTGACTTCGGGGATTCCTCCAGAGCGGTGCGTGCCCCCATGTGTGCTTCAGTCCCTCTGGGGAGCAGAAGCTGCTAGCACTGGACCTGGGCTCAGGGTGGCCCTTCCCAAGCTCTGCTGTCCCCTGGGCTGTGACCTCCTGGCCCTGCGGATAGGGTGGGGGGACCCAAAGCATGAACAGTGGGAGGAAAGGGGAAAGCCACGGGCTTTCTGGGTTGGGAGAGGTGATTTTTGCCAATCTTGTGTATTTTTCCTGCACGTGTCTGCGATGGGCAGCCTTGGCATGGGGCAGTGTCCCCAGGGCTTGTGGAGGGTGGTGGGGCTGACGCCTGGCCCTGTTCTCCTGCAGGATGATGCTCGCCAGCTCTTTGCTCTCTCCTGCGCCGCGGAAGAGCAGGGCATCATGCCCGAGGACCTTGCCAACGTGATCCGGAGGCTGTGGGCTGACCACGGGGTCCAGGCCTGCTTTAACCGCTCCCGTGAATACCAGCTGAATGACTCTGCTGCCTAGTGAGTACCCTTCTTCCTTCTCTTCCTCCTTCAGTGGGGTTTAGGAGCAGGGTTGGGGCTGTGCCCCCCTGTCACATACTCACGCCAGGTCCCTGCAGTGTCCCCGCTCCCCAGCTGGGACCCTCCTTTCCAGGCTCGGGCCCCTCATCCCCCTCCATGCCGGGCGCAGGGTTTCTTTGCGCGGGTGCTGCTTCCAGTGCTGGGAGGAGAAGGGGAGAGCCTGGCGAGATGGCTCTGCCATTCGGTGACCAGGGGTTCCTCCTGGTCGCTTTGCCCCCACGGCTGCTTGTCTGCATGGGGAGCGAGTAACCACGCAGGGAAAAACCCCGAAGAAATGTGGGGATGCTTGTTCTGAGTGGGATGCACAAGATAGCTTCTTTGGTTCGTTGTTTTTTTTTTTTCAAATGAGTTCATGTGGGAAAAAATTGGCATTATGCTAGCGTATTAGCTGGCAAACTCGTGCTTAGATAGGTAAATTGACTGCATCTGGTTCAATTTATCCCTAAAGAGATTTAATAAATAAGTTAAGCTGCCTAAAGCATGATTGCTCTTCTGCGCTGGGATCACCGGCAGAAATGATGCCTGAGAGCCGACCGCCGGAGCTGGTGCTGGAGGAGATGCGGTGGCGGCCCCGTGCTCAGTCGCAGGCACCCGCCGCGTTCGGTCCCTCTGGCAGAGGCGCCAGGCCAGAGCCTCCCCGCCGTCCCTGCAGCTCTGGGGGCGCTCAGGCCTGCAATTCATGCACGCGTGTCTTCCGAACGAGATCGTCCTAACAGCGTTCATGCCGCATCCAGTGTGTTACGAGTGTCGGACTAGCGTTAATTAAGAGGCTTCTCCAGCTCACGCTAGTGAGCTGCGGTCTCGGCCTTTACCCGGTGGGCCGGGGGCGACGCCTGCAGCAGGGCACCGGGTGCTGCGCCTTGCGGTGCCGCGGGGCTGGGGACGCCGCGGGGCTGGGGACACCGCGGGGCTGGGGACACCGCAGCTGCGGGGCGCGGAGGTGGTGGCAGGCTGGGCGCCGGGTCTGAGCACCGCCACAGCCACCGCCACGGCCCTGCCTCCCCAGCGCTCGTTTCCTGTTTTTGTGTCAGCCGGAGGCCGGGTGCGTTTCCGGCTGTTTTCGAGCGCGCCGGGGAGGTGCGGCCTGGCTCCGGCTGTGCCTGCGCCACACTGCCCGCACCCACCCCAGCGCCCCCCGGCCCCGCAGCACGTGAGGACGGCCCCGCGCCCACCGCGGCCGTGGGGCCTGTGAGCTCGGTGCGGCTCTCCCCAGATTACGGGGGGTCTAATTTGCCAAGGGGAAGCCTGCTTATCGTAACCCAATTAACTTGAGCCGGAGCGATTAAAGCTGGCGGCCGCTCCGGCGGGGAGCGGGGACGTCCCTGCCGGGAGCCGAGGCCTGTGCCCGTTTCCTCCGGGGATGAGGCCCTTTGTGTTTGTTTTTTCTTTCTTTTTTTTTTTTTTTTGACTATAAATGGCACGGCGCCAGAAATTGTTTCCGCTGGCGCTGTGGCCCGTTGCCGTGGCGATGAATACTTTCCTCTTTCCGTTCCCCCCCCCGCCGTGAGCCGGGGAAGCGTTAAGGCTGCGCGGGCCCCGGTGCCGCGGCCTCGTCTCCGTGTGTCCCCATTGCTGCGTCATCAGGTGGGGCTGGCGGCTCCCCGGGGGGCTGCACGGCCCTGTCCCCGTGTTCCCAGCCTGCAGGGGGTCTCTGGGGTACGGATGGGGGGTGTCTCTGTGCCGGGGGCTCAGCGTTGCCCAGCCTGGTTGGCGCAGGCGCCATGGGGGTGCCTGGTGCCACCCCCGGGATGTCCCCCAGCACGCGGGATGTCCCCTGCCCTACCACCCGGCTTACACAGCGCCCTTCTGCTCCCTCCCCAGCTACCTGAATGACCTGGAGAGGATAGCCCGGGCCGACTACATCCCCACCCAGCAGGATGTGCTGCGGACCAGGGTGAAGACCACCGGCATCGTGGAGACCCACTTCACCTTCAAGGACCTCCATTTCAAGTACGCCCAGCCCTTCCTCAGACACAAGTCCTCCTCCCCTGGCCTCAGAGGGCTGAATCGTGTTTGGGTGCTGGGGCCAGCATGCCCCAGTCTTGCTGGTGTGCAGGGCTGGTGCTGAGCTTCTGGTGGTGGTGATGTTGGGGTTGCTCTGGGATTGGGATGGGAGCACATCTGCCGAAACGCCTGCCTCAACCAAGGCTGCGCAGTGGCTGTTCCACACCGCTCCAGGGCTTGGAGGAGCCAGCAGATGATGGGCAGAATGGGTCTAGGGTCCCTGGGCGGGGGGGGGGGGGGGGGCACAGCAGGGATGGAACCCCTCCAGCAGCCAAGCAGTCAGAAAAATCTGTCTGTGGAGGATGCAGCGCTGCCGCCAGGCTCTGCTCCATGGAGCCAGGGCATCCTCTGGTGCCCAGAGTGGGAGAGGCACATGGTGCACTTCATCCCATCCGTCATCCCGTAGGTACGTCCCCAGCTCTAGCCCAAACCCAGCAGCACCCACTCTGGAGCGGGTCTGCAAGGTCATCTGCTGGAGGTGGGAACACGGCTGTGATGCCTCCAGGCATGGGCAGCCTGATCCTGCCCCTGTTTGCCAGGGGGAGCAGCGCTGCCTGGGAAATAGGCACAGCGCTTTGATGGACACCTTCTCCTGGGTCTGCTGGGGAAACTGAGGCAGGGCTGGGGGTGCTGGCGGGGCCCGGGAGAGCTGCCTGCCCACGCTGCCCCTGCTCCGCAGGATGTTCGACGTGGGCGGCCAGCGCTCAGAGCGCAAGAAGTGGATCCACTGCTTCGAGGGGGTTACGGCCATCATCTTCTGCGTGGCCCTCAGCGCCTACGACCTGGTGCTGGCAGAAGACGAGGAGATGGTAAGTGAGGGGGGCGGAGGTCCAGGTTCGGGATGGTCCAGGTTTGGGGTGCCCTCTCCAGGAGCCCACCATGCAATGCTGGACCCCGTGCTCTGCTCTGGTGGCCACCGAGTGTCCCAGCCCAGCCTAGTGGCCAAATGGAAGGCAGGCGGCACGGTGCGCACCCCTGCCTCACATGGTGCTGTCCCCTGCCAGAACCGGATGCACGAGAGCATGAAGCTGTTTGACAGCATCTGCAACAACAAGTGGTTCACGGACACGTCCATCATCCTCTTCCTCAACAAGAAGGATCTCTTCGAGGAGAAGATCGTGCACAGCCCCCTGACCATCTGCTTCCCTGAGTACAGCGGTACGGAGCAGGCAGCGGCGGCTGCGCTGGGGCTTCCTCTGCCAGGGGAGGCTGGCGGTGGGCTCGGCAGCGGTGGTCCCTGCCCAAGAAGCCTTTGGGGCTCTGTGCAGTGAATCCTTAGGGCTGGAGGAGTGTCCTCGCAGTGCGTGTGGGTGGGGTCCTGATGTGGCCATCATGCCATGGGCCCTGGGGAGCAACGCAGTGGCCCCTGGCAGCGTGGGGTTTGGTGGCGTGTGGGGTGCAGTGGGGATGGGTGGGTTTGGGGTTAGCCCAGGCGGGTCTGCGTGAGGGTGGCTCTGCCGCTGCTGTGTGGTGCCGTGAGGCATCCCCAGCCTCACTTTCCCCTCTCCAGGTGCCAACAAGTATGACGAGGCAGCCGGCTACATCCAGAGCAAGTTTGAGGACCTGAACAAGCGGAAGGACACCAAGGAGATCTACACGCACTTCACCTGCGCCACCGACACCAAAAATGTGCAGTTTGTCTTTGACGCCGTCACTGATGTCATCATCAAAAACAACCTGAAGGACTGCGGGCTCTTCTGAGGGTGGCGAGGTGGGTGCCAGCAGGGACAGGAGGAGCATTGCCCTCAGCCCTGCGTCCCATGTCCCCCCCCTCCCCCCCGCCCAAGTCCCCAGCCCCGGTCCTGCTCACGGGTCTCTCTCTCCCTTAGGCCGTGCCGACGAAGGAAGGAGCACGCTGCCCAGCGACTTCTGCTTCTCCTCTTTGGTTTCATCCCCCCCCCCGGCCCCGACCCCCTAAAGAGACGTTTTGGTGACGACTGTGGCAGTGGGGTGGGAGTGCGCTGCCCGTGGCGCCCAGCCTGGGGCCGTCCCCACCGTCCCCCGCAGCCGCCGGTCCCTCCGTCCTCCCCCCGTGCCCCCCTGCCCCCCGCCAGTGGGGCCGGGGGCAGGGGCTTTTCCCTCGTGGTTGCTAACCGGTCGCCATCACCCCAGCCCCTTTTTTATTGGGTTCCAGGAAATCACTTCTGCACCGTTTACATCCAAAAAGTCGTGCTCGTGGGGTGCTGCGGGGCTCCCACCACCGCAGGGGCCGGTGAGGGGACCCCCCCCCCCCGGGAACCACGACCGAAAACAATCCCTTTTAAAAAAAAAAAAAAAAAAAAAAAAAAAAAAAAAAAAAACCATACACACAAAAAAAACCCAACCCACACACCGACAAACACCAACACACACACACAGACACACACACGAAGCTTGGTTTACGTTGCTTTTTAAAGAAACCTTTTTAAGAAACTATTTAAAAGCGTCAAGTGCTAAGTGGTCGCGTCGTCTTGGTGCAGGTAATGCCGAAACCGTGTGCCTTGTGGGGGGGCCCCTCCGGCGCACGGGGGGCTGTGTGCCCCCCCCCCCTTTGTCCGGCGCTGGGCCAGGGGGACAGGGCGGCCGCCCCCCCAGCCCCTCTCTAATAGAGCCTAGTGCATAGGTCTAGCTGCGCTGGCGGGGGAGACCCTGCTGTACAGAGTGGCCCCCCTCTCTTCCCCCCAGCTCTGTCCCCCCCCTTTCCCCCCCCCCCGGAGCCAGGCCCTGCTTTTCCCACGGGATGTTTTACCGAATTGTTCACGTGGTTTGAAATAATAAAATGTAGAAAGAAAAAAAAAAAAAAAAGAATACCCCCCCCTCCCTTGATGTGGCTGCTTTCCTCCTCCCTGGGGAGGGACTGGGGGGCTGAAGGGGGGGGGAGCAGAGATGCAGGAGGGGGCCCCTGGGGGTGGGAACTATGGACCTGGACCCCCCCAGGTTGTCCCCACGTGGTCGGGGGTCCCCCAGCAGCGCTGGCTGCCACTTTGCTGGGGGGGTGCTGCCGCGGTGCTGCAGGGGCCCTGCGGTGGGACAATGGCACCCAGGGGTCCCCAGCACTTTGGGGACGTGGCTCCAGGGGCATCCGGTGACCCGCGGTCCCCAGGGAGATCCATCACCCCGGGCACCTAGTGCCCCCCCAGCAGCAAGGGCTATCCAAGGACCCCAAGCCCCCAGTGTCACCCACGGTGCTCGCAGATGGGGGGGTGGCCTCGCGGAGGGGGCAGGGCCGTGGCCCAGGCCCGGGGGGGCTCTGGAGCTGTGCAGGTCACATCGCCGGCATCTGGGGACGAGCAGAGGCGGTGGCAGAGGGGGGTTAGGGGCACCAGCGGGGTGGGGGTGTGGGAGGGGGTTGGTGGGGGCTGGGGCTCAGAAGAGCCCGCAATCCTTGAGGTTCTCCTTGATGATGATGTCGGTGACGGCGTCGAAGACGAACTTGACGTTCTCGGTATCGGTGGCACAGGTCATGTGCGAGTAGATCTCCTTCACGTCCCGCCGCATGTTCAGCTCCAGGAACTGCAGCTTGATGTAGTTGCCGGCATCGTCGTAGGTGTTGGGACCTGGTGGCAGGCAGGGCCGAGTGTCCCCCCCCCACCCCTTCCCAGTACCCCCCTGCCCAGCCTGCGGGAGGCAGGCCCTGGGCCGGGCACAGTTTGCGTGGGGTGCTGGGGACACCTGGTGGGTGCCCCTCAAAGGGTGCTGGCACCCAAAGCTTCGCCACCCCCCTCGCTGCCTGCACCCGGCGGAGGAGCCACGGCCGCCTCACCGTCATAGTCGGGGAAGCAGATGCTGAGATGGGCCTTCTTGATCTTCTCCAGGAAGACGTCCTTCTTGTTCAGGAAAAGGACGATGGAGGTGGTGGCGAAGTAGCGGTGGTTGCAGATGCTGTTGAAGAGGTGCAGGCTCTCGTGCATGCGGTTCTGTGGAGGGACACGGCCCCATTAGCCCCACGGCAGCCCTGCCAGCCCCCCCCGTCCCTCCCCCAGCACAGCCACTCACCACTTCGTCGTCCTCCACCAGGACCATGTCGTAGGCGCTGAGGGCCGCGATGAAGATGATGCAGGTCACCCCCTCGAAGCAGTGGATCCACTTCTTGCGCTCCGAGCGCTGGCCGCCCACGTCGAACATCCTGGGCAGGACGAGGAGGGCTCAGCACTCCCCCACCTCGTGACCACCACCATGCTGGAGCCCCGCAGGGGGGGGTCAGCCCCTACCTGAAGTTGAGGTCCTTGAAGGAGAACTGGGTCTCGATGATGCCGGTGGTTTTGACACGGGAGCGCAGCACGTCCTGCTCCGTGGGGACGTAGCCGGGGGTCACCAGGCGCTCCAGGTCCGACAGGTAGCTGCCCAGGCACACCGTGGGCATCAGACATCTCCCACCAGGGTCTGCGCCCCGGCACCCACGGGTGCCCCCCGCCCCCCAGCACATACTATCCAGCCGAGTCGTTGAGCTGGTACTCGGAGGCACGGTCGAAGCAGGCTTGGATGCCCGCGTCCTTCCAGAGCCGCCCAATGATGTCTGACATCTCCTTGGGCATGGTGCCCTCCTCGATGGTGTCCGAGAGGTGCAGCAGCTTGCGGGCATCATCCTGCGCGGGACAGGGACTCAGCAGGGCCGGGGGGGCTCGGTGTGTGTGTGGGGGGTCCCTGTGCCCTGCGCTGAGCGCCCCTCACCTGGCGGGCCGAGTCGCCGTACTGGATGTTGAGGGTGGTCATGGCCCGCACGATGGCCAGCATGGACTGGAGCGTGTTGCTGTAGATGATGGCGATGAACTCCAAGCATTCCTCCAGCGAGTAGCCATCCTGGTGGATGATCCTGGCCGGGACGGGGGCGTGGGGCTGAGCTGGGCACCAAGAGGTGGGGGGGACCCAGGGGCTGCCCCCCACCAGCCCCCCC
>SNRU01011971.1:0-17852 GCA_006130075.1 Branta canadensis | reverse complement strand
CAAATAGCATGCATTTAATAAATGCATAGCTGATCCCAAAGCCTGGTATTTCCCATAATATTTTTCTTGGATTTATATTCATACTTTTTAACATATCAAATACAGTCTCACAGACTATGCTATCTATAAGCGTTAGCCTCAGGATGTGACACTCGCAGTGTTTAATGAAAAACCTTCTGTTCAGATTTAATAACCATTAAACACAGGCTTTTACAAATATCCATCTATCCTGTCATGTCTGATTGCATTCCTAATATGAGAGCAATGAAGTGTCATTAGCCAACAACTATAGAATTAGATTGTATATAAAATTGAGTACTGCAGTTTCCTTACTATTTCTCAAGTTATTTGATTACTCTTTTCTTCCTAGTAACTTAAATAATTTTCTGCAAATTGAAAACAACACAGTTTCGGCATATGAGGGTATGTTAACAAGGTTGTTAAAAAGTTTAACAAAGAAACTAAGATATAGTTAAAATTAGTATCTTTACTTATACTGATTGAAGATATTTATAAAATTATCTTTCCCATAGTAGTTTTATAGGGAAGGCTTAAGTTAGCAAATATATTTTCTATGCAGCAAAGCTCCTTATGTCAGTGTGAACTGCATCTATATGAGGAAATATGACACCATCCTTAGATCACAAGAAAAATGTCTGCAAGTATGGAAGTGACGTGATTCTTAGAAAACTACTTGAAAAATATGATCAGAACAGCAGCTTACAGATTTACAAAGTTATTTATTTTATTCATCTCTTATTGCCTAAGATGTAGAGACTGCAGCACAATGATATAATGTTTGATTGCAAAATAGGATGCAAGAAAGAGGCTTGGTGGATCCCTTAATTGATTCAGTCTGCTGTGTCACACCACCATCCCTGTTTACAGTGAGTAATGTAGAGACATCTTCTAGCTCCTTTTGAGAATCTTCTTTAATGTTCAAATCCTAATTATAAAACAATGCTGATATGTAGGAGAACAAAGGCTAATTTACATAACATGGGTGGGGTTATTTTGTGCTGACACAGATACTACATGCTAATGGAAATTACTTCAAAATATTAGATGTTGAGATTGTTAGTGCTCTTTTTCTCCTGTCTGTATTTTATGATGCTTACATTTTCCACCGTAGAATTATTCAGTTGCTGGTAGGGTTTTCTGAGCTATGAACTCTGAACTATTGTTAGCTTTTTATGACTCCAAAAAACATTATTCAGAATGTGAGGCTTTGTATACATCAACCAATTTATCAATTCCTTGGGAACAGTATACTCTATACCTTAGGCAGAACACCTATGAGCTGCACTTAACAGTAAGTGTGAAATTATCTATGTACTGAGGTTAAATTCAGCAAATCATTCTCATGAATAAAAATGAAGCAAACATAGTAAATACTAACACACAATTTTTTTTGACACTTTCAAGTAATGAAAATAGACTGTGGATTTTGAAGAGAAATTAATATTGCTGAAAAAATAGTTTTAAAAATGGTGTACATTCCTCAGCATATTCCTATGTTTGATATCCAAATACAAAGGCAATACAACAAATTGCCTTTCTGCCTGGTTTACAGCAGAGGTTTCTCCTGAGATCTCCTACATCTCAGAAGACTCGCCTTCCCAGGGCAATTCCTGAGCTTTATTTATTTTATTTTATTTTATTTATTGTATTATTTTATTTTATTTTATTTTATTTTATTTTATTATTTTATTTTATTTTATTTTATTTTATTTTATTTTATTTTATTTTATTATTTTATTATTTTATTTTATTTTATTTTATTTTATTTTATTTTATTTTATTTTATTTCTACTATTTTCAGTCATTCCTACATTCTGTAGGCATTGCTTTACCTACAGAAAAGTTTACGAAATTAAGCAGTATTGAATCTTGGCAACCCATTTCCCAAGCCCTAAACAGGAAAAGAAACATTCTTCTTGTCTTCTCGTGAATATTTTAAATCTGCAGAAACACTCTGAGGAAAGTAAAATAATCTTAGATGAATAGAAATTGTTCTCTGAGCTCCCCAAATCAATACTTCATGGAAGAATATGGATAGGGGACAACATGTGAGCTGTTGATACTAACTCACTAGAAAGTAGAATATGGACTGCAATGTGAGATAACGTTCAACAGCCCTCTATTTACACTGTAAATATATACTTGTTAATATAACATGGACAAGAAACACAATTTTTTTTATTTTTTATTTTTTCAGAAATCTTAAAAAGCAGCAAAGCCCAGATCTCATAAGACAACTTTACAAGTAGAATTGAATCTGATCAAAAGCCAAATAAATACTTGACTTCTGCTGAAATGCAGTTTGCTTCCTGAAGTGCTTCGTGCACACGGAATTCTGAGTGACCAAGAGATCACCACAATTATTCTTCCCAAAGCTGAACAATGGTTTACATTTTAATGCTGTAGGAGTCAGTATATGGCAGTGACATCTAGTGAGGTCTGAAGTGCCTAGAGTTAGACCTACACCTGAATACGTTCACTGCAATGCTGATCTTTGTTTCACCTAACTTCTCCTTGTGGCTCCTAAGAGTAAATTCCTTGGAACTTCATATATCTTCAGCTTTATCAATAGTTAACTGTATGCTTCAGAGGCTAAAAGATCGTGATTTTCAACAGCACCTACAGTAGTAGTTGGGGCTTAAACAGGGAAGACTTTTTAATCAAATCAGTCCTAACAAGAATATATGAAACATCTAGGATGATTTTAATTGTGGTCATTTTGATTTGGACATTATTTTGAAGATTCAAATTCAAAACGGTAAAAATATATATATATATATACATATGTTTCTTTTGTCCTTGTGTTTCTCTGCTCAGCATGGCTCTTCAACAAATGTCTAACAGCTTGTCAATGTTCTTACCAGTATATGGTAATATGAAGGACTTAAACATCTTTCACTATCATATACATGAAGTTTCTTGGAATTATGTTTTTCTTTTATTACTGTCCCAAAGTAATTCATTCTTCAGCACATGCATCTTGTTTACAACAGATAAATGAGTTTGAAAAGAAAACCCAGTCATCTGCTTTTGATCTAAATTGTATTTCTATGGGGTAGTGCAAAACAATTTCATTTTATACAGCATTCTTATATTACTATCACAAAACACTTTAAGAGCTAAGTCAAACACCAGCTAAAGA
This sequence comes from Branta canadensis, assembly GCA_006130075.1. NCBI lineage: Eukaryota > Metazoa > Chordata > Aves > Anseriformes > Anatidae > Branta > Branta canadensis. The sequence continues at coordinate 14,689 of SNRU01011971.1, read as the reverse complement.
CAAGTAGAAGATATTAAAGTGAGATTTAGAAGAGAAAATGCACAAATGGATCATAGAAGCAAAGCACCGAAGATGGGTAAAAATAATTCATGTACCTTTAGCTGCTGAGTAGATTGGAAGACAATAGCTGTTATAGCTTGAGAAAAAGAAGCAGGATAGAGAGAGTTTATTTTTATAAACTCATTCATATGGTTCCCATCACTATAATTTTCCATGCCTCCTTATACCCACACAATATAACATTTTTCTTCTGTTTGTCTTCCTTTGCTTCCAGTGTAATTTATTATGTATTGTCCTTGTTATGTGCTGTCATTGTGGGAAAACAGGGGTCAAAGATGTGGACAGCTTGCACTGAAAGTCCCATCCCTGCATTCTGAGAGCAGTAAGGGACATATTGCTGTCAAACCCATTAGACTTTCTTCTCAGTTAGGAAGCTCTCATTGTTTTTCTTTGCAGGGGTGGGGGAGATGAGGAATCAATTTGGCTAGATTCAGTCTTCAGAACAGGTACCCAATAGATCTGTGAACAGCAACATATCTCTGTTTTAGCTGTATGATGAGGGACAGCTTTTTATAAGGTATAGCTTGTTGTAAGCCCAGTAGTGTAATATCCCAGAGTATTCACTCAGAGCTTACGTTCAGAAATTCTTGGACTTTTCTATCACTTGTTGTCTTGCTTGATTCAGGTTGTGAGCTGAGCCAAATTACACAGTCATATATTTACAAAGGGATTAGAGCACAGTGACCAGATATCCTAGCTCAGCTGACAAAGAAAAATTGTCAAACCATGGTAATTCAAACAGGTATCTGAGAATATCTTCATATCCATCAAGAATATGGACTATGGAATTTTCAATGTATTTATTAAACAAAATTCAAACAAATGTATTTTCTATGAGCTTCCCATCAACATGTTATACTATCTTGAAGCAGATAATAGAATAAGCATAAAAAAAGTGAAATGGTGTAACAACAGATGTTTAAAGTAATAAGAGCTCAGAGTCAATTCAAAATATGTTGTGAAAGCTGACGTTGAAAAGAGATTATATAGGAAAGGAAGGAACAGCAATTGCAAAACTTTAGTTTTCAGGAATAGTACAGTCAATGGAAGATTTATCTTTCCTAACTTTCACCAACTTTTACCTTCTAAAGTTAAGCGTCCATCTATATTCAATGAGGAAAAATGAGCCACACAATACAGAAATTGATTGTATCAAGAGGAATTGATACAGAGGTTTCCACTGTTGCGTAAGATTTCTTGACTCTTTTTGGTTACAAATCATATTTCTACCCTAAACGAAACACCCAACTTTTAGAGTGAGGACCTTCCAACCCAAAACGTGTGAACAAGTCATAGATTTAGCTGTTTTTATCTCATTAGCTTTACAGTTAGAAAATAAGCTTACAGAATGTATTGAATCTTTACCTTCATATTTTGAAACAGTCAAACAATCCAGAGTAAATAATTTACTTTCTCTTCATATCAAATATTAAATGCTGGAATTAAAGAGCTGATAGTATTGCTTCCAAAAGTAATAGAATTATCCTTTGTACTATGGAGGAAAGAGTGATTTCAGTTTTTTGTTTGTTTGTTTGTTTGTTTGTTTGTTTTAATTTCTTTAAACAATATGCGCTACCTATTTTCATGGGTGTACAACCATGTCAGAAACATATATTGGAATATACATAGATATATATATATTTAAGGAGAATGTCCAATAAGAACTAGTCAACAGGCAGTTCTGCTTGAATTCTGTCAGTTCGATATGGAATGATTGGTAGTCTGAACTACATACTACATACTAATATACACACATTAAAAAGAAAAAAGGAAAACACTTTGTTTTGTTTTGTTTTAATGATTACTTCTAAAGGTTTTTATATAATATTTGCATTGTGTTCTATCCAATTCAAATGCTTATTTGGTTATGGAAAGAATTAGTCTGTCTATGTTGACTGGATTGTCTGTGGTTTATAACACTATTATTTAATCCCATATGAAAAAAAATAAATTAATATTCAAATATGATACTTCCTTGTTTTGCATTGAAATCTCAGTGATTTTCATACAATAGTAAGCCAGAGTATTTCTACTACATTAAGACTTGCGTGCACATTATAAGATATATATTATAAAACATATATGAGAAGAAATAATTTAAATAGGTTTTCTAATATCTCTACTTTTTAAAAAGAACTTTTTGACTATCTGAATATACCTATCATTTGCTTCTGACATATTTCTATTCTTTAGACTAAATAACAGTAATTCACTCAACTCACTTTCCACATGGGCCATGTTTTCTAGCCTTCTGATTACTCTGCTTGCCTTCTTCTAGGGTTTCTGGAAGTTTCACCTTCTTTAAATGCATGCTAAACTTGCTAATACATGTTTCTTAAAATAGGTCCTTGTTAGTCTTTTACAAATTCCAACATCTCCATTTTTACAATGGAACTGTGGACTAATAAACAATTTGCGTTTTAGTGTAATCCTAGACAGACAAAAATGACACAGATATGGTTAATCCTGGCTTGAATGTGTTGTGTGATCTCTTGAGAACCATTTCAGCCCTAAAACTTACATTAGGAAAAGATATAGATTATTCATTTATTTCACATTGAGAGAGAGAGAGAGAGAGAAAATATGGAAATGTCAGTCTGGAAGAGGATGTTTGGGTTAGCAAACCTAATTCCCAGTCCAAGTTAGTATCCATGCCATGCTCTCACTCATAAATATATCAGGCTTCCATTTTAGATACTTTTTTCTGCCTAGCAATCATGTTTATTACACACAGAGGGTCCAAGCCTGATCACATGAAAGTCAGGATGGAACCTTCTACAGCCTTCAGTAATGCATGATTAGTTTAACTCTTAGATAAGTTTTAATTCTTGGAGAAATCTGAACCAGAATTTAGGCAGCATTTTTGATATGGAAATTTACTTTGTCCCACATGTTTTTTCCTTGAAGAAGTAGGCTCTAAACACATATATTTTGTGTGTTCTACATGTTAATTATATGTTGCTTAAACAAACTTTTATCTTCCAATTCAAAGTTTTTCTGTTTCCAACACATCTCCCTTGGTTTTGTCATATGCAGAAAGACAAACAGAATTCTGTTCCATTTTCATATAGTTCATTACTTCATAGTTAACCTTCTGTCATGCTCCCTGTTATTCATTTACCTAAATGATGTAGCCTTAATATTTTCAATGACTTTCCATATAAAAGTCCTGAAATAATTTTTCATATCCTATGTTCAAATTAACTTTTTTTTTCTTTTTTTTTTTTCCTTTTTTTTTTTTTTTTCTATTTCTGCTCAATCTTTCTGGGGGCTGAACAATCAGAATCAAGCATACATCTCAAGATCAAGCATAATCTCAAGATTAGGTCATGCATTGATTCATCTAATGGAATTAACACTACAGAAAAATGCAAGACAACGTTCTGCCAGCACTGATGCTCTGTATTCTGCTACCTCTACTGCCTCAAAGGCTGTGATACATCTTTTGTTGTTTTCACTGTCCACTTTTGGTCAAAGGCAATGCTTTACATATTCACAGTCTAACATTAAGAAAATCAACTTCTGTTTTAACAGAAACCTATGTTTATAACAAATGTGGGAAAAGGTTACTGAATCACTTTATCTTTTAAAGATTGAAGAAAAATGACTGCAAAATCATTCTGCAATGATGAAAGATTCAAAATCTCATTACAGAGGCTTTGAAGAAGGCTGAATGAAGGGATTTGCAACAATACCTGATACAAACAGCATTGCTTGTTTTTAATGAACAAGGAATGGAGGAAACTAGCATATAAATTCTATGTCTGGAACAAGAAAAGGTACAGCATGTTGTTGTAGGAAATTACATTAAACATTATGGAGAACATGTTTAATAGCTTTCAGCCTAATTAGTGTAAATCTTTGGCATACTCTCAACACAAATGTGCTGTAAGTTTGAGGAAGTACATTTGCCACCTAGCAATGCAATAATTCTTTGAATAATGAACTAATGTCCCTTGCATTACTCTATCAGATTTCCTGGACACATTAGGCTCACTTCACATGTCAGGAGATAATGTGTAATGTAGATATTCATAAAGCTGATTTGTGCTTGCCCGGAAAGTCTGGTAAGTATAGCCTATTAATTTGTGTATGTGCAGGGTGCATCAGAGTTAAAACCTCTGCATCTTTAAATGCAACTGCTGGAACCAGGTGGTTTTGGCTCACTCTGTTAAAAGGTAAACAATTTCTAACTGCCATTCAGGAGGAGAGAGCTTTAACGTCTCACATACAAAGCTGTGGGGTGGCATATGTCCAATGTTCCTGCACGTATTCTAGTGAGGAAACCAATGAGCACTAGTTGCCTCAAAGAAATAGAAGTGGAGAACCTCCAAGTTCCTGGTACCTGCAGGTGAAGCTGCAGTAACAAGGGCTCAAAGACAATCCCTAATTACTTAGGGGTAGAGAGTGTTACTTCACATCACAGAAGAGCAAATCAAGGTGCTCCAAACACCAAATGCTCCCCGCCTCGCCCCACTCTCCCTCTCCCCCCCAACCTCCTCCCCCCGCCCCAAAAAAAAAAAAAAAAAAAAAAAAGGAGTATATGCAGTCTAAGAACTCCATTGAACTCCATTGTTCAATGGAGTCCAATGTCCAGTCATGGAACAGTCCAAAAAATGTAGCTGTATTTGTGTTTTCGCACCATGTCACAACCTGGATAGTTTCAGACAAGGGTCTACATGTTAAATTGCCACAATTGCTGGAATTAAAAAGAAAGAAGCATCATTCTCTCAGTGGTGTGAAGCACATGAGGAAGGAGTCAGAGGTACTGAGGACTTCTGTGAAGTATTAGGAGAATTTATCCATGGAAAACTTTACTAGTGTTGGAGAGAAAGCAAGTCAGATGCCCATAATTTCAGATCTACTTCAAGATGGAAAAGGTAAACTAAGAAGTTGCTTTGCTTGGGCAGTTGAGAGTACTAATAAAAATACAACACTCTTGCAATTATTCCTCTTCTGGACATCTGTGACAAAGAGGCTGAAAAAGTTTAACAACATTTGTATTTAATTTATATCATAGAACATAGAATCATAGAATCACAGAATCACAGAATCATAGAATCACAGAATGGCTCAGTTTGGAAGGGACCTTAAAAATCATCTATTTCCAAGCCTCCCACCATGGGCAAGGATGCCACCCACTAGATCAGGTTGCCTTATCCAACATGACTTTGAACACCTCTAATAATGGAGCATCCACAACTTCTCTGGACAACCTGTTCCAGTGCCTCACCACCCTCTGAGTAAAGAATTTCCTCCTAACATCTAATCTAAATCTCCCCTCTTTCAGTTTAAAACTATTTCCCCTTGCCCTGTCATTATCTGATTGAGCAAAGAGTCACACTGTCTTTTTTATAAGTCCCATTTAAATATTGAAAAGCCATAATGAGGTCACCCCAGAGCCTTCTCTTCTTTAGTCTGAACAGTTCCAGCTCTCTCAGCCTTTCTTTGTAAGAGAGGTACTCCAGCCCTTTGATCATCTTCCTGGCCCTTCTCTGGACCCACTCTAACAGATCAACATCATTCTTGTGCAGGGGGCCTGTACTGGGTCGGGCTGGGATGTTAACTTTCCCTGCAGCAGCCCATACAGTACTGTGCTCTGCACTTGTAGCTAAAACAGCAGTGGTATCACACCAGTGTTGTGTCTGCTGCTGAGCAGTGCTGGCACAGCATCAGGACTCTCTCTAACCCTCCTAAGGGGTGGGCAAAAATGTGAGAAAAGAAACATCACCAGGGCAGCTGACCTAAACCAACCAAAGGGATATTCCATACCATATGATGTCACACTCAGCAATAAAAGGTGGAAAAAGGAGGAAGAGGGGAGGGGTGGGCTCTCGTCGTGAAAATGTCTATCCTCCTCCTGAACACTGGCTATGTGTGTTGAGGCCCTGCTTCAAGGACCTGGTCAAATATCGCTCATCTGTGGGAAGTAGAGAGTAATTTCTTTCCTCTGCACTTCCACATAGCCTTTACTTGTTTTATTTAGTTTTCCCTTTCCCCCTCCCTTTTCCCCTTTCCTTTTTTTTTCCCCTTTAGTTAAATTGTTAATTGTTTAGTTAAATTGTTTAGTTAAATTGTTTAATTAATAATAATATTTCCTTCATAATTATTTCTTTTTTCCTTTAATTAAATCATCCTTATCTCAACCTGTGAGTTGTTCTTTCCTTTACTTCTTCCCCTCCTCATCTAAGGAGGGGGAGTGAGAGAGCAGTTGTGGAGTTCAGCTGCCTAGCACGGTAAAACCACCACAGAGCCCCAGACGTGGACACAGTACTCCAAGTGGGGCCTCACAAGGGCAGAGTAGAGGGGGACAATCACCTCCCTTGACCCACTAGCAATGCCTCTTTTGATGCAGCCCAGAATGCAGTTGGCCTTCTGGGCTGCAGGCACACACTTCCGGCTCATTTGAGCTTTTCATCCACCAGAATCCTGAAGCCATTCTCTGTAGGACTCTCAATGAGTTCTTCTCCCAGTCTGTACTCCTGTCGGGAGTTGCCCTGGCCCAGGTGCAGCACCTTGCACTTGGACTTGTTAAACCTCATTAGGTTCCCGTGGGTCTCCTTCTCAAGCTTGTCCAGGTCCCTTTGGATGGCATCCCTTCTTTCTATTGTATCAACTGCACCACTCAGTTTGGTGTCATCTGCAAACTTGCTGAGGGTGCACTCAATCCCACTATTTCATATCTAGCAATATAGTAAAAAATATCAATATTATTCACAAAGAGATGGTATAACTCCCTTAACTCTTTTTGTCCTGTGATTCATTGACCATTCCAGAACATAGTTTTCTAACTCACGGACCAAGGCTGATTGGGGATTCTTTTACACTTTCTGGAGTGCAGATGCAGGCAACCCCAACAGGCTGAAGAACCCCCAGCTAACTGACTGATTCATAGAATCACAGAATCTTTTGGTTTGGGAGAGGTCTTCTAAGATCACCTAGTCCAGTCTGCTAGAGCAGGTTGCCCAAATGTATTCAGTTGCGTTTTGAATATCTCTATGGATGTAATCTCCAGAATTCTCTGGACAGCCTGTTCCAGTGTTTGAGAATCCTCACTATAAAAAATAAAATAAAATAAAATAAAATAAAATAAAATAAAATAAAATAAAATAAAATAAAATAAAATAAAATAAAAATATATATTAAAAAAAAAAAGGTTTTCTTGTGTTCAGGTGGAATTTAAGTGTTGAAATATGTGCCCATTACTTCTTGTCCTGTCAGTGGTCACTACTGAGAAGAGTTCTCTTGTTCTTTTCAGGTACTTACCCACACTGATAAGGTTCCCCTATAAGCCTTCTCCAGGCTGAACTGTCCCAGCTCTCTCAGCCTTTCCTCATAGGAGAGATGCTGCAGTCTTTTCATCATCTTTGTGGCCTTGTTCCAGTAAGTTGTGTTTGCCTATATGCACTAAGATTTTTTTGGATGTGCCAGTACATAATTGATATATTTATGGAATTCTCTGTATTCCTTCACTGTACTTTTTTGGTTGCTTCTTTTTTGTTTGTTTGTTTGGTTGGTTGGTAGATTTTTTTTCCCTTTTTGTTTTTCCACTTTCTGTGTAGAGAAATAAATTGCTTCAGGTTCCCATGCCCTCTACACCCTTACTTTTCCTGTCTCTTTCCACAGAACACACTGAACTGTGACCTTTGCAACACCATTTTCTCAGCTCATCTCTCTGCTTCCTTGGCTCCTTGAGCTTGAGCCTGTCTAATAGTTCTGCATCAGTTGCTGTCATTGCTCTACTGCTCCAATCCTTTTGTGAATAGCTACACTTATACCTACTACTCTAGGTCTTTCAAGTAATTTGTCCTCAGTTTTATTACTCTCACTCAACACTCTTGCTTCTAGAAACTGGATTTCTTGTCCCCTAAACTATCCTGTTTCTAATTAGGGAATATTTAACATTGCCAAAGTTATATGGCAATGTTATATGTCATCCTCAGATTTGTAACAGCTGTATTCTCTCCTTTCTTTCTCTTGTTTTGGTACATGATAGCATGTACCTGAACTCTTGGAAAACTGCCTCCCTGACAGAAATATCCATTGAAAGTCCCTTCTTATTCAAAGCATCACAAATGATGGAATCATATTAGTAATATAACATACTTACCATTAATATGTTTAAGTAATATATTTAAGTAATATATTGACTATGTTGATATCAGGATAGAATCTTTCACATAGCTGAAATTTACTTCTCTCTGTTCTGAATGAAAATAAAAATAATAATTAAAAAATAGTAATAATAATTAAAAACACATTTTAAAAGTATTTAATCTTTTATACTATTGTAATTGCTTATTGCAATTATAAGTATTGCAAAAAGCAGGATTATGCCAAGAAAATGAACTGGTTTTAATACTGAGGCTTTCTTTCCCTTTTTACATTTGGCATTTAGTTTTAAATGGGTAACATTTTGCTGTCTTCTGCAGAAATGATGGCTAAAGATATTTTCTTAAGGATAATTTTTCTACATCTTATGCTTCATTGTTCTTAGGACTCTACTACAGTAAAAAATATAAAAAATACAAATACAAATACAAATAAAGACCATGTTACAATGGTACCTTTGTGATCTTCATCAGTCAAATATGGGAATTCTATTTGATGTAGAGATGAATAAAATGTGAATGTTGCATTAAAATGGCTTCAAAAGATCCATTATGAAACGAGTGCTGTTGAATTTTTTAAGCCTGAAGCCATTATAAAATTTACTAGCATTTTCATTAATCCTTTGCTCACATATGCTGGTTTGAGACAGCTTCCTCTTCTTTACTGTCCTTGAACAAAGCAGAAACACAAAAATGTGGTTTAGAAATCTTATCCACATGTCTACTCAGACCATGCATGCTGTCAGTTTTTATTGTTTTGTTGTTGGATTTTTTATTCCTTAATTAAAGGAATAAAAAATATATATTAAAAATATTGGAATAATTTTTCTGGGTCTATCACATAAAGAAATAAATTGTGTTATCATTCATTTGTTGTAAATATAACTTGTAATCTGGCATTTCTTAGTTAATTTTCAGATCAAGCTTTTATATTCAAACTTGAAGTGCTGAAATGATTGATTTTAGGAAAGGGATATATGGATGAAATGTGGAAATATGTTTCTTATTGAAGTCTTTAACTTTTATACAAATTTTATTTGGAGCCCAAATGTCTTTCACAGGGCCATATGCAAAGATCATTGAAGTCAAAAGGACAACCTTGCACAGACCTCTTTAATTTCTGGAACTAATTTATAGACTATTTCCACATTAAATTTCTTCTGAAACTATTTTTATGTTTATGTTGTCAAATTACTTCAGTGCAATGAAACATCTCCTTACATTCAGAAATTTCACCTTCAAATCTGCCACACAGTAAAGGAAGAGGAATCATGTGATGGCAGCACTTCTGTTACTACACGTACTTTCTCCTATAAGATGTGAAGTTATTTACACATCTGTTTTCTTTTCCTCACCTTAGTGGGCTGTTTCTCTTTCTCCCTTCTTCAAGGACAGAATGTAAATAGAAGGGTAATGTATTTTTTTCTCAAATCCAAAACATCATTCACAAAACATTCCTATAAAAAAGTTGTTCATTTTCACACTTTATTGCGTGAGGAATCATTTTCATTGTAAGTTCTTTTTATTGCCTGTAAGAAGTATGGCTACAATCCAGCTCTTCACAAACAATGGTAAATTTCATGCAATACAAAATATATTCATTATCTTCAGAGGCCTTCTTCCTCTAATGAGTTTACAAATCTTCTTGATTCAGAGATAAACTGAATACAAAAGGTTGATTTAAGCACTCCTCTAGCTGCCAGATGATTATGCCTTTGCAAACCATATTTTGGTATGAAAGATGAGCTATTATTCATTTTTCCTTGTTCAAGAACAATTCATACAGGTTATTTCCTGGGTGTGCAATTTCTCATACTGCTCTAGACATAATCTTGGATAATTTGTACTGTGACTTTGATTTACATTTTCATATTTTCCAAACACAGAAATTGGACTTAGTGACATCTGAGGTACAGTAGTATAATGCCTAAAAATTAGCTATCTGCCTGCAGATTTGCACTGCTGAATCAGATGCTTATGTACCTTTTACATTGAAAGAAAAAAGGGGTACATAGGGCATAATGAGACACATTCATAAGATTAAGCAGAAGTTCCTCCAGACAGTAAAAGCTGATGAGAAGTGTGTTTGTGACAAGCTAAATCTCTTGAACTCAAACTATGTGGCAATAGTGGGAATCAGATCCTTACATCCCTTCTGGCTTTGAGATCAGAAGAGGATAAATTTAACATAACAGCTAAGATCAGCATGCTGGATTTAGCATCTTCCATATCCTTAAAGAGCTCAGTCCCACAGCTCCTTGTTTCTAACAGGTCACTAGAAACCTTCTGACAAGAAGTGGAAATGCACAGAAATAAAAGTATCAAACACAGTCATCATCCAAATGGCCTTTAGTCTGGTAGTTATAACACTCTCATCAGAGCAGGGAAGCATAAGTCTAGTGACAGATTTTACTAATTATCACTGAAACAGCTTTGCTATTTGTTACCAATATTTTGTAAACAGTTTCTATTCCTACATCCTAGAATCACAGAATGGTTTAATTTGAAAGGGACCTTAAAGATCTTCCAGTTCCAATCCTCTTGCCACGGGCAGGGATTCCACCCACTAGATCAGATTGCCCAGAACCCCAGCCAATCTGACTTTGAACATCTCCAGTAATGGGGCATCCACAACTTCTCTGGGCAACCTGTTCCAGTGCCTCACTACCCTCTGAGTGAAGAATTTTCTCCTAACATCTAATCTAAATCTCCCCTCTTTTAGTTTAAAACCATTCCCTCTTGTCCTATCACTATCTGCCCATGTAAAAAGTCATTCTCCATGTCTTTTATAAGACCCTTTTAAGTACTGAAAGCTACAATGAGGTGTCCCCAGAGCTTTCTCTTCTTTACACTGAGCAGCCCCAGCTCTCTCCGCCTTTCTTCATAGAAGAGGTGCTCCAGCCCTCTGACCAATTTTGTGGCCCTCTTCTGGGCCACTCTAACAGATCCGCATCCTTCTTGTGCTGGGGGGTGGGGTGCAGACCTGGACTCAGTACTCCAAGTGGGGCCTCACAAGGGCAGAGTAGAGGGGGACAATCACCTCCCTTGACCCACTAGCAATGCCTCTTTTGATGCAGCCCAGAATGCAGTTGGCCTTCTGGGCTGCAGGCACACACTTCCGGCTCATTTGAGCTTTTCATCCACCAGAATCCTGAAGCCATTCTCTGTAGGACTCTCAATGAGTTCTTCTCCCAGTCTGTACTCCTGTCGGGAGTTGCCCTGGCCCAGGTGCAGCACCTTGCACTTGGACTTGTTAAACCTCATTAGGTTCCCGTGGGTCTCCTTCTCAAGCTTGTCCAGGTCCCTTTGGATGGCATCCCTTCTTTCTATTGTATCAATTGCACCACTCAGTTTGGTGTCATCTGCAAACTTGCTGAGGATGCACTTGATCCCATTGTCTATGTCATTTATAAAGATATTAAACATTACCAGTCCCAAGATAGATGTCTGAACATATAGCCATTGACTGCAACTCTGGGTGCAGTCATCCTGCCAATTCCTTATCCACCAAATAGTTCACCTTTCAGATCCACATCTCTCCATTTTGGAGATCTGGATGTCGTGTTCAACTGTGTCAAATGCCTTACAGAAATCCAGTTAAATAACATGATTTTTCTTTGTTGACTGATGCAGTCACTCCATCATAGAAGGCCAACAGATTGGTCAAGCACAATTTGCCTTTGATGAAGCCATGTTGGCTATCTCAGATCATTTCCTTGTCTTGCATGTACCTTAGCATTGCTTCCAGGGGGATTTGTTCCATTATCTGCCCAGGCAGAGATGAGGCTCACCGATCTGTAGTTTCCTGGGTCCTCCTTTCTACCCTTTTTAAAAATGAGAATGATGTTTCCCTTTTTCCAGTCACCGGAGACTTGACCTGACTGCCATGAATTTTGAAATATGCTGGAGAGTGGCTTGGCAATTCTATCAGCCAGTTCCCTTAGGACCTTGTATGTATGTCATCAGGCCCCATAGACTTGTATCTGTTCAGTTTCATCAACTGGTGTTGAACCTACTCTTTGCTTACATTGGGAAGGGACTTTTTTCCCCCAGACCCTACCTAGAGGCCCAGACTGCCTCCAGTCTTAACCTTTTTAATGATTTCATCTTCATTGGTGAGCACCAGGTGCAGTAACACTTCTCCACTGGTTTGTTTGTCAAATACCTGTACCATAAAGTTATCCTTGACACACACCAGGAGTCTCATGGATTGCTTATACACCCTTCTGTGTAGCTTTGCCAGCAGACATTCAGTTGGCTGAAGTTCCCCATCAGGATGGGAGTGTGTGAGCATGTTTCCTGCAGTTGAAGCAAGAAGGCCTAGTCAGCAGCCTCTCTTTGAAAAGACAGCCTATAGTAGACCCCAAACACAAGGTGTCCTTTACTGGTCCAGTGATGAGCTATTTTTCGAGTGCCTGACAAATTTAAGTTTGGGTACAATATTAGAGATAAAGTCAACTGTGTTTCCTTAAGTTCTTCTATAATAAGAGATGAATGATGCCCTAAGTTTTGTTGTTGTTACTGTTTTTGTTGTGTTGTTGTTGTTTCCTGAAGTGAGTAATGTAGCACTTACATTTGTCTGAGCTTCCTGATGCAGCAAAATAAAGCAGTGCAGGATATATGGAAACAGCAGCTGAGGTCTTGGAAGCAACAGCATTAAAACAGCAGGGCTAGTAAAGCAGAATCATCTCAGTGCTGCACCTGGTTACAGAGCATAATTCTAAGAAGTGGATGAGAGGGATCTGGGGGTTGTGGTTGACAGCAAGTTGAATATGAGCCAGCAGTGTGCCCTGGCAGCCAGGAGGGCCAACCGTATCCTGGGGTGCATCAAGCATGGCATTGCTAGTCGGTCGAGGGAAGTGATTGTCCCGCGGCCTCACCTCGAGTACTGTGTGCAGTTCTGGGCACCACAGTACAAAAGGACATTAAACTGTTGGAGAGAGTCCAGAGAAGGGCGATGAAAATGGTGAAGGGCCTAGAGGGGAAGACATATGAGGAGCGGCTGAGGTCACTTGGCTTGTTCAGCCTGGAGAAGAGGAGGCTGAGGGGGGACCTCATCGCAGTCGACAACTTCCTCGCGAGAGGCAGTGGAGAGGCAGGTGACCTATTCTCCGTTACCACTAGTGACAGGACCCGCGGGAACGGTGCTAAGCTGAGGCAGGGGAAGTTTAGGCTAGACATCAGGAAGAAGTTCTTCACCGAGAGGGTGGCCGCACACTGGAACAGGCTCCCCAGTGAAGCAGTCACTTCACCAAGCCTGTCTGAATTTAAGAAGCGATTGGACTGTGCACTTAGTCACATGGTCTAAACTTTTGGGTAGACCTGTGCGGTGCCAGGAGTTGGACTTGATGATCCTTATGGGTCCCTTCCAACTCAGGATATTCTATGATTCCATGATCATGTGGCGTAGTCTTCTTCATGTCTCTGTTCGGGCGCCACTTGTGGCGTAAGGACCACACGAACACCAGGGTTCTTTTAGGAACAGTAACTGCTACCACTTTATTGATGACATAACTTCAACTCCCTCTTATTGAGAGCATAACTTCAACACCCTTATTGAGGACAGGCTCCCTTCTTATACCATTCGTTCCACAGCAGTACTTTTCCACTAACTATTCATTGGTCAAACAACTTTGCCCGGCAACAGCAAACACCCAGCAACTTCCATGTCTTAAAGGCCGGAGAACAAGCAGTCCCAGACAGCAAGGCATCCCCTGAATCACCCTTCTTTGTTCCTTCTAAACTTTTTACATTCCTCATGGCCTCATCATTAAGAATCCTATGTTATCACCAACCATAGGGCTTGTCAACCCCCATGGCCACACTCCCACAAGATCAAGTGCCTCTGACAAAACTGTAAATACAGGTATGTTTTCTGTAACATGTTACTACTTCAAATGAATGTCATCTGGTAGATGCCTGTTAATTCAAAATTTCAGTTTTCTTCTCTAAATGTCTTTTAGGTCAATTGGTTTAATCTTTTAAACAATAGAGTAATGTTTTTATGTGCTTAACATGAGATGTAAAATGAACTTTGTGAATCTATAAAAAAACATATTTTTGTATTGTTAAAAAGAGTATTATGAGAATCTTTAGTTTTGATCTGCATTTCAAACCCTATAAAGACCTCTTTTTTTTTCTTTCTTTTTTTTTTTTTTTTTTTTTTAAATCAAGGTCCTCAATTTAAACTTTAGGAATTATGTCTTTTAGTTCTGAAAATGGATTTAGACTTTGTAACACTTCTCAAAAATTCAGTTTAATCTTGGGCAGTATCTGTAATAATCTGCAACCATTTTCCAGCCTTAGGAATTCAGCATCAAAACTCTATTAAAAACCAGAAAATGTAAATTTATTTTTTCCTTTCATAGTTGCTTGAGGTCAGATTTATTAACTGAATATTTTTAATACTTTGGCTACACTCTCTAACCCTTACTTGTATAGAGAAGAAAATAACACAAATTATAATGTTGATTTTTTTTTTGATAGATTTAATAGGATTTAACAGGGCAATAGGCCTT
>SNRU01011970.1:0-17854 GCA_006130075.1 Branta canadensis | reverse complement strand
CAAATAGCATGCATTTAATAAATGCATAGCTGATCCCAAAGCCTGGTATTTCCCATAATATTTTTCTTGGATTTATATTCATACTTTTTAACATATCAAATACAGTCTCACAGACTATGCTATCTATAAGCGTTAGCCTCAGGATGTGACACTCGCAGTGTTTAATGAAAAACCTTCTGTTCAGATTTAATAACCATTAAACACAGGCTTTTACAAATATCCATCTATCCTGTCATGTCTGATTGCATTCCTAATATGAGAGCAATGAAGTGTCATTAGCCAACAACTATAGAATTAGATTGTATATAAAATTGAGTACTGCAGTTTCCTTACTATTTCTCAAGTTATTTGATTACTCTTTTCTTCCTAGTAACTTAAATAATTTTCTGCAAATTGAAAACAACACAGTTTCGGCATATGAGGGTATGTTAACAAGGTTGTTAAAAAGTTTAACAAAGAAACTAAGATATAGTTAAAATTAGTATCTTTACTTATACTGATTGAAGATATTTATAAAATTATCTTTCCCATAGTAGTTTTATAGGGAAGGCTTAAGTTAGCAAATATATTTTCTATGCAGCAAAGCTCCTTATGTCAGTGTGAACTGCATCTATATGAGGAAATATGACACCATCCTTAGATCACAAGAAAAATGTCTGCAAGTATGGAAGTGACGTGATTCTTAGAAAACTACTTGAAAAATATGATCAGAACAGCAGCTTACAGATTTACAAAGTTATTTATTTTATTCATCTCTTATTGCCTAAGATGTAGAGACTGCAGCACAATGATATAATGTTTGATTGCAAAATAGGATGCAAGAAAGAGGCTTGGTGGATCCCTTAATTGATTCAGTCTGCTGTGTCACACCACCATCCCTGTTTACAGTGAGTAATGTAGAGACATCTTCTAGCTCCTTTTGAGAATCTTCTTTAATGTTCAAATCCTAATTATAAAACAATGCTGATATGTAGGAGAACAAAGGCTAATTTACATAACATGGGTGGGGTTATTTTGTGCTGACACAGATACTACATGCTAATGGAAATTACTTCAAAATATTAGATGTTGAGATTGTTAGTGCTCTTTTTCTCCTGTCTGTATTTTATGATGCTTACATTTTCCACCGTAGAATTATTCAGTTGCTGGTAGGGTTTTCTGAGCTATGAACTCTGAACTATTGTTAGCTTTTTATGACTCCAAAAAACATTATTCAGAATGTGAGGCTTTGTATACATCAACCAATTTATCAATTCCTTGGGAACAGTATACTCTATACCTTAGGCAGAACACCTATGAGCTGCACTTAACAGTAAGTGTGAAATTATCTATGTACTGAGGTTAAATTCAGCAAATCATTCTCATGAATAAAAATGAAGCAAACATAGTAAATACTAACACACAATTTTTTTTGACACTTTCAAGTAATGAAAATAGACTGTGGATTTTGAAGAGAAATTAATATTGCTGAAAAAATAGTTTTAAAAATGGTGTACATTCCTCAGCATATTCCTATGTTTGATATCCAAATACAAAGGCAATACAACAAATTGCCTTTCTGCCTGGTTTACAGCAGAGGTTTCTCCTGAGATCTCCTACATCTCAGAAGACTCGCCTTCCCAGGGCAATTCCTGAGCTTTATTTATTTTATTTTATTTTATTTATTGTATTATTTTATTTTATTTTATTTTATTTTATTTTATTATTTTATTTTATTTTATTTTATTTTATTTTATTTTATTTTATTTTATTATTTTATTATTTTATTTTATTTTATTTTATTTTATTTTATTTTATTTTATTTTATTTCTACTATTTTCAGTCATTCCTACATTCTGTAGGCATTGCTTTACCTACAGAAAAGTTTACGAAATTAAGCAGTATTGAATCTTGGCAACCCATTTCCCAAGCCCTAAACAGGAAAAGAAACATTCTTCTTGTCTTCTCGTGAATATTTTAAATCTGCAGAAACACTCTGAGGAAAGTAAAATAATCTTAGATGAATAGAAATTGTTCTCTGAGCTCCCCAAATCAATACTTCATGGAAGAATATGGATAGGGGACAACATGTGAGCTGTTGATACTAACTCACTAGAAAGTAGAATATGGACTGCAATGTGAGATAACGTTCAACAGCCCTCTATTTACACTGTAAATATATACTTGTTAATATAACATGGACAAGAAACACAATTTTTTTTATTTTTTATTTTTTCAGAAATCTTAAAAAGCAGCAAAGCCCAGATCTCATAAGACAACTTTACAAGTAGAATTGAATCTGATCAAAAGCCAAATAAATACTTGACTTCTGCTGAAATGCAGTTTGCTTCCTGAAGTGCTTCGTGCACACGGAATTCTGAGTGACCAAGAGATCACCACAATTATTCTTCCCAAAGCTGAACAATGGTTTACATTTTAATGCTGTAGGAGTCAGTATATGGCAGTGACATCTAGTGAGGTCTGAAGTGCCTAGAGTTAGACCTACACCTGAATACGTTCACTGCAATGCTGATCTTTGTTTCACCTAACTTCTCCTTGTGGCTCCTAAGAGTAAATTCCTTGGAACTTCATATATCTTCAGCTTTATCAATAGTTAACTGTATGCTTCAGAGGCTAAAAGATCGTGATTTTCAACAGCACCTACAGTAGTAGTTGGGGCTTAAACAGGGAAGACTTTTTAATCAAATCAGTCCTAACAAGAATATATGAAACATCTAGGATGATTTTAATTGTGGTCATTTTGATTTGGACATTATTTTGAAGATTCAAATTCAAAACGGTAAAAATATATATATATATATACATATGTTTCTTTTGTCCTTGTGTTTCTCTGCTCAGCATGGCTCTTCAACAAATGTCTAACAGCTTGTCAATGTTCTTACCAGTATATGGTAATATGAAGGACTTAAACATCTTTCACTATCATATACATGAAGTTTCTTGGAATTATGTTTTTCTTTTATTACTGTCCCAAAGTAATTCATTCTTCAGCACATGCATCTTGTTTACAACAGATAAATGAGTTTGAAAAGAAAACCCAGTCATCTGCTTTTGATCTAAATTGTATTTCTATGGGGTAGTGCAAAACAATTTCATTTTATACAGCATTCTTATATTACTATCACAAAACACTTTAAGAGCTAAGTCAAACACCAGCTAAAGACAAGTAGAAGATATTAAAGTGAGATTTAGAAGAGAAAATGCACAAATGGATCATAGAAGCAAAGCACCGAAGATGGGTAAAAATAATTCATGTACCTTTAGCTGCTGAGTAGATTGGAAGACAATAGCTGTTATAGCTTGAGAAAAAGAAGCAGGATAGAGAGAGTTTATTTTTATAAACTCATTCATATGGTTCCCATCACTATAATTTTCCATGCCTCCTTATACCCACACAATATAACATTTTTCTTCTGTTTGTCTTCCTTTGCTTCCAGTGTAATTTATTATGTATTGTCCTTGTTATGTGCTGTCATTGTGGGAAAACAGGGGTCAAAGATGTGGACAGCTTGCACTGAAAGTCCCATCCCTGCATTCTGAGAGCAGTAAGGGACATATTGCTGTCAAACCCATTAGACTTTCTTCTCAGTTAGGAAGCTCTCATTGTTTTTCTTTGCAGGGGTGGGGGAGATGAGGAATCAATTTGGCTAGATTCAGTCTTCAGAACAGGTACCCAATAGATCTGTGAACAGCAACATATCTCTGTTTTAGCTGTATGATGAGGGACAGCTTTTTATAAGGTATAGCTTGTTGTAAGCCCAGTAGTGTAATATCCCAGAGTATTCACTCAGAGCTTACGTTCAGAAATTCTTGGACTTTTCTATCACTTGTTGTCTTGCTTGATTCAGGTTGTGAGCTGAGCCAAATTACACAGTCATATATTTACAAAGGGATTAGAGCACAGTGACCAGATATCCTAGCTCAGCTGACAAAGAAAAATTGTCAAACCATGGTAATTCAAACAGGTATCTGAGAATATCTTCATATCCATCAAGAATATGGACTATGGAATTTTCAATGTATTTATTAAACAAAATTCAAACAAATGTATTTTCTATGAGCTTCCCATCAACATGTTATACTATCTTGAAGCAGATAATAGAATAAGCATAAAAAAAGTGAAATGGTGTAACAACAGATGTTTAAAGTAATAAGAGCTCAGAGTCAATTCAAAATATGTTGTGAAAGCTGACGTTGAAAAGAGATTATATAGGAAAGGAAGGAACAGCAATTGCAAAACTTTAGTTTTCAGGAATAGTACAGTCAATGGAAGATTTATCTTTCCTAACTTTCACCAACTTTTACCTTCTAAAGTTAAGCGTCCATCTATATTCAATGAGGAAAAATGAGCCACACAATACAGAAATTGATTGTATCAAGAGGAATTGATACAGAGGTTTCCACTGTTGCGTAAGATTTCTTGACTCTTTTTGGTTACAAATCATATTTCTACCCTAAACGAAACACCCAACTTTTAGAGTGAGGACCTTCCAACCCAAAACGTGTGAACAAGTCATAGATTTAGCTGTTTTTATCTCATTAGCTTTACAGTTAGAAAATAAGCTTACAGAATGTATTGAATCTTTACCTTCATATTTTGAAACAGTCAAACAATCCAGAGTAAATAATTTACTTTCTCTTCATATCAAATATTAAATGCTGGAATTAAAGAGCTGATAGTATTGCTTCCAAAAGTAATAGAATTATCCTTTGTACTATGGAGGAAAGAGTGATTTCAGTTTTTTGTTTGTTTGTTTGTTTGTTTGTTTGTTTTAATTTCTTTAAACAATATGCGCTACCTATTTTCATGGGTGTACAACCATGTCAGAAACATATATTGGAATATACATAGATATATATATATTTAAGGAGAATGTCCAATAAGAACTAGTCAACAGGCAGTTCTGCTTGAATTCTGTCAGTTCGATATGGAATGATTGGTAGTCTGAACTACATACTACATACTAATATACACACATTAAAAAGAAAAAAGGAAAACACTTTGTTTTGTTTTGTTTTAATGATTACTTCTAAAGGTTTTTATATAATATTTGCATTGTGTTCTATCCAATTCAAATGCTTATTTGGTTATGGAAAGAATTAGTCTGTCTATGTTGACTGGATTGTCTGTGGTTTATAACACTATTATTTAATCCCATATGAAAAAAAATAAATTAATATTCAAATATGATACTTCCTTGTTTTGCATTGAAATCTCAGTGATTTTCATACAATAGTAAGCCAGAGTATTTCTACTACATTAAGACTTGCGTGCACATTATAAGATATATATTATAAAACATATATGAGAAGAAATAATTTAAATAGGTTTTCTAATATCTCTACTTTTTAAAAAGAACTTTTTGACTATCTGAATATACCTATCATTTGCTTCTGACATATTTCTATTCTTTAGACTAAATAACAGTAATTCACTCAACTCACTTTCCACATGGGCCATGTTTTCTAGCCTTCTGATTACTCTGCTTGCCTTCTTCTAGGGTTTCTGGAAGTTTCACCTTCTTTAAATGCATGCTAAACTTGCTAATACATGTTTCTTAAAATAGGTCCTTGTTAGTCTTTTACAAATTCCAACATCTCCATTTTTACAATGGAACTGTGGACTAATAAACAATTTGCGTTTTAGTGTAATCCTAGACAGACAAAAATGACACAGATATGGTTAATCCTGGCTTGAATGTGTTGTGTGATCTCTTGAGAACCATTTCAGCCCTAAAACTTACATTAGGAAAAGATATAGATTATTCATTTATTTCACATTGAGAGAGAGAGAGAGAGAGAAAATATGGAAATGTCAGTCTGGAAGAGGATGTTTGGGTTAGCAAACCTAATTCCCAGTCCAAGTTAGTATCCATGCCATGCTCTCACTCATAAATATATCAGGCTTCCATTTTAGATACTTTTTTCTGCCTAGCAATCATGTTTATTACACACAGAGGGTCCAAGCCTGATCACATGAAAGTCAGGATGGAACCTTCTACAGCCTTCAGTAATGCATGATTAGTTTAACTCTTAGATAAGTTTTAATTCTTGGAGAAATCTGAACCAGAATTTAGGCAGCATTTTTGATATGGAAATTTACTTTGTCCCACATGTTTTTTCCTTGAAGAAGTAGGCTCTAAACACATATATTTTGTGTGTTCTACATGTTAATTATATGTTGCTTAAACAAACTTTTATCTTCCAATTCAAAGTTTTTCTGTTTCCAACACATCTCCCTTGGTTTTGTCATATGCAGAAAGACAAACAGAATTCTGTTCCATTTTCATATAGTTCATTACTTCATAGTTAACCTTCTGTCATGCTCCCTGTTATTCATTTACCTAAATGATGTAGCCTTAATATTTTCAATGACTTTCCATATAAAAGTCCTGAAATAATTTTTCATATCCTATGTTCAAATTAACTTTTTTTTTCTTTTTTTTTTTTCCTTTTTTTTTTTTTTTTCTATTTCTGCTCAATCTTTCTGGGGGCTGAACAATCAGAATCAAGCATACATCTCAAGATCAAGCATAATCTCAAGATTAGGTCATGCATTGATTCATCTAATGGAATTAACACTACAGAAAAATGCAAGACAACGTTCTGCCAGCACTGATGCTCTGTATTCTGCTACCTCTACTGCCTCAAAGGCTGTGATACATCTTTTGTTGTTTTCACTGTCCACTTTTGGTCAAAGGCAATGCTTTACATATTCACAGTCTAACATTAAGAAAATCAACTTCTGTTTTAACAGAAACCTATGTTTATAACAAATGTGGGAAAAGGTTACTGAATCACTTTATCTTTTAAAGATTGAAGAAAAATGACTGCAAAATCATTCTGCAATGATGAAAGATTCAAAATCTCATTACAGAGGCTTTGAAGAAGGCTGAATGAAGGGATTTGCAACAATACCTGATACAAACAGCATTGCTTGTTTTTAATGAACAAGGAATGGAGGAAACTAGCATATAAATTCTATGTCTGGAACAAGAAAAGGTACAGCATGTTGTTGTAGGAAATTACATTAAACATTATGGAGAACATGTTTAATAGCTTTCAGCCTAATTAGTGTAAATCTTTGGCATACTCTCAACACAAATGTGCTGTAAGTTTGAGGAAGTACATTTGCCACCTAGCAATGCAATAATTCTTTGAATAATGAACTAATGTCCCTTGCATTACTCTATCAGATTTCCTGGACACATTAGGCTCACTTCACATGTCAGGAGATAATGTGTAATGTAGATATTCATAAAGCTGATTTGTGCTTGCCCGGAAAGTCTGGTAAGTATAGCCTATTAATTTGTGTATGTGCAGGGTGCATCAGAGTTAAAACCTCTGCATCTTTAAATGCAACTGCTGGAACCAGGTGGTTTTGGCTCACTCTGTTAAAAGGTAAACAATTTCTAACTGCCATTCAGGAGGAGAGAGCTTTAACGTCTCACATACAAAGCTGTGGGGTGGCATATGTCCAATGTTCCTGCACGTATTCTAGTGAGGAAACCAATGAGCACTAGTTGCCTCAAAGAAATAGAAGTGGAGAACCTCCAAGTTCCTGGTACCTGCAGGTGAAGCTGCAGTAACAAGGGCTCAAAGACAATCCCTAATTACTTAGGGGTAGAGAGTGTTACTTCACATCACAGAAGAGCAAATCAAGGTGCTCCAAACACCAAATGCTCCCCGCCTCGCCCCACTCTCCCTCTCCCCCCCAACCTCCTCCCCCCGCCCCAAAAAAAAAAAAAAAAAAAAAAAAGGAGTATATGCAGTCTAAGAACTCCATTGAACTCCATTGTTCAATGGAGTCCAATGTCCAGTCATGGAACAGTCCAAAAAATGTAGCTGTATTTGTGTTTTCGCACCATGTCACAACCTGGATAGTTTCAGACAAGGGTCTACATGTTAAATTGCCACAATTGCTGGAATTAAAAAGAAAGAAGCATCATTCTCTCAGTGGTGTGAAGCACATGAGGAAGGAGTCAGAGGTACTGAGGACTTCTGTGAAGTATTAGGAGAATTTATCCATGGAAAACTTTACTAGTGTTGGAGAGAAAGCAAGTCAGATGCCCATAATTTCAGATCTACTTCAAGATGGAAAAGGTAAACTAAGAAGTTGCTTTGCTTGGGCAGTTGAGAGTACTAATAAAAATACAACACTCTTGCAATTATTCCTCTTCTGGACATCTGTGACAAAGAGGCTGAAAAAGTTTAACAACATTTGTATTTAATTTATATCATAGAACATAGAATCATAGAATCACAGAATCACAGAATCATAGAATCACAGAATGGCTCAGTTTGGAAGGGACCTTAAAAATCATCTATTTCCAAGCCTCCCACCATGGGCAAGGATGCCACCCACTAGATCAGGTTGCCTTATCCAACATGACTTTGAACACCTCTAATAATGGAGCATCCACAACTTCTCTGGACAACCTGTTCCAGTGCCTCACCACCCTCTGAGTAAAGAATTTCCTCCTAACATCTAATCTAAATCTCCCCTCTTTCAGTTTAAAACTATTTCCCCTTGCCCTGTCATTATCTGATTGAGCAAAGAGTCACACTGTCTTTTTTATAAGTCCCATTTAAATATTGAAAAGCCATAATGAGGTCACCCCAGAGCCTTCTCTTCTTTAGTCTGAACAGTTCCAGCTCTCTCAGCCTTTCTTTGTAAGAGAGGTACTCCAGCCCTTTGATCATCTTCCTGGCCCTTCTCTGGACCCACTCTAACAGATCAACATCATTCTTGTGCAGGGGGCCTGTACTGGGTCGGGCTGGGATGTTAACTTTCCCTGCAGCAGCCCATACAGTACTGTGCTCTGCACTTGTAGCTAAAACAGCAGTGGTATCACACCAGTGTTGTGTCTGCTGCTGAGCAGTGCTGGCACAGCATCAGGACTCTCTCTAACCCTCCTAAGGGGTGGGCAAAAATGTGAGAAAAGAAACATCACCAGGGCAGCTGACCTAAACCAACCAAAGGGATATTCCATACCATATGATGTCACACTCAGCAATAAAAGGTGGAAAAAGGAGGAAGAGGGGAGGGGTGGGCTCTCGTCGTGAAAATGTCTATCCTCCTCCTGAACACTGGCTATGTGTGTTGAGGCCCTGCTTCAAGGACCTGGTCAAATATCGCTCATCTGTGGGAAGTAGAGAGTAATTTCTTTCCTCTGCACTTCCACATAGCCTTTACTTGTTTTATTTAGTTTTCCCTTTCCCCCTCCCTTTTCCCCTTTCCTTTTTTTTTTCCCCTTTAGTTAAATTGTTAATTGTTTAGTTAAATTGTTTAGTTAAATTGTTTAATTAATAATAATATTTCCTTCATAATTATTTCTTTTTTCCTTTAATTAAATCATCCTTATCTCAACCTGTGAGTTGTTCTTTCCTTTACTTCTTCCCCTCCTCATCTAAGGAGGGGGAGTGAGAGAGCAGTTGTGGAGTTCAGCTGCCTAGCACGGTAAAACCACCACAGAGCCCCAGACGTGGACACAGTACTCCAAGTGGGGCCTCACAAGGGCAGAGTAGAGGGGGACAATCACCTCCCTTGACCCACTAGCAATGCCTCTTTTGATGCAGCCCAGAATGCAGTTGGCCTTCTGGGCTGCAGGCACACACTTCCGGCTCATTTGAGCTTTTCATCCACCAGAATCCTGAAGCCATTCTCTGTAGGACTCTCAATGAGTTCTTCTCCCAGTCTGTACTCCTGTCGGGAGTTGCCCTGGCCCAGGTGCAGCACCTTGCACTTGGACTTGTTAAACCTCATTAGGTTCCCGTGGGTCTCCTTCTCAAGCTTGTCCAGGTCCCTTTGGATGGCATCCCTTCTTTCTATTGTATCAACTGCACCACTCAGTTTGGTGTCATCTGCAAACTTGCTGAGGGTGCACTCAATCCCACTATTTCATATCTAGCAATATAGTAAAAAATATCAATATTATTCACAAAGAGATGGTATAACTCCCTTAACTCTTTTTGTCCTGTGATTCATTGACCATTCCAGAACATAGTTTTCTAACTCACGGACCAAGGCTGATTGGGGATTCTTTTACACTTTCTGGAGTGCAGATGCAGGCAACCCCAACAGGCTGAAGAACCCCCAGCTAACTGACTGATTCATAGAATCACAGAATCTTTTGGTTTGGGAGAGGTCTTCTAAGATCACCTAGTCCAGTCTGCTAGAGCAGGTTGCCCAAATGTATTCAGTTGCGTTTTGAATATCTCTATGGATGTAATCTCCAGAATTCTCTGGACAGCCTGTTCCAGTGTTTGAGAATCCTCACTATAAAAAATAAAATAAAATAAAATAAAATAAAATAAAATAAAATAAAATAAAATAAAATAAAATAAAATAAAATAAAAATATATATTAAAAAAAAAAAGGTTTTCTTGTGTTCAGGTGGAATTTAAGTGTTGAAATATGTGCCCATTACTTCTTGTCCTGTCAGTGGTCACTACTGAGAAGAGTTCTCTTGTTCTTTTCAGGTACTTACCCACACTGATAAGGTTCCCCTATAAGCCTTCTCCAGGCTGAACTGTCCCAGCTCTCTCAGCCTTTCCTCATAGGAGAGATGCTGCAGTCTTTTCATCATCTTTGTGGCCTTGTTCCAGTAAGTTGTGTTTGCCTATATGCACTAAGATTTTTTTGGATGTGCCAGTACATAATTGATATATTTATGGAATTCTCTGTATTCCTTCACTGTACTTTTTTGGTTGCTTCTTTTTTGTTTGTTTGTTTGGTTGGTTGGTAGATTTTTTTTCCCTTTTTGTTTTTCCACTTTCTGTGTAGAGAAATAAATTGCTTCAGGTTCCCATGCCCTCTACACCCTTACTTTTCCTGTCTCTTTCCACAGAACACACTGAACTGTGACCTTTGCAACACCATTTTCTCAGCTCATCTCTCTGCTTCCTTGGCTCCTTGAGCTTGAGCCTGTCTAATAGTTCTGCATCAGTTGCTGTCATTGCTCTACTGCTCCAATCCTTTTGTGAATAGCTACACTTATACCTACTACTCTAGGTCTTTCAAGTAATTTGTCCTCAGTTTTATTACTCTCACTCAACACTCTTGCTTCTAGAAACTGGATTTCTTGTCCCCTAAACTATCCTGTTTCTAATTAGGGAATATTTAACATTGCCAAAGTTATATGGCAATGTTATATGTCATCCTCAGATTTGTAACAGCTGTATTCTCTCCTTTCTTTCTCTTGTTTTGGTACATGATAGCATGTACCTGAACTCTTGGAAAACTGCCTCCCTGACAGAAATATCCATTGAAAGTCCCTTCTTATTCAAAGCATCACAAATGATGGAATCATATTAGTAATATAACATACTTACCATTAATATGTTTAAGTAATATATTTAAGTAATATATTGACTATGTTGATATCAGGATAGAATCTTTCACATAGCTGAAATTTACTTCTCTCTGTTCTGAATGAAAATAAAAATAATAATTAAAAAATAGTAATAATAATTAAAAACACATTTTAAAAGTATTTAATCTTTTATACTATTGTAATTGCTTATTGCAATTATAAGTATTGCAAAAAGCAGGATTATGCCAAGAAAATGAACTGGTTTTAATACTGAGGCTTTCTTTCCCTTTTTACATTTGGCATTTAGTTTTAAATGGGTAACATTTTGCTGTCTTCTGCAGAAATGATGGCTAAAGATATTTTCTTAAGGATAATTTTTCTACATCTTATGCTTCATTGTTCTTAGGACTCTACTACAGTAAAAAATATAAAAAATACAAATACAAATACAAATAAAGACCATGTTACAATGGTACCTTTGTGATCTTCATCAGTCAAATATGGGAATTCTATTTGATGTAGAGATGAATAAAATGTGAATGTTGCATTAAAATGGCTTCAAAAGATCCATTATGAAACGAGTGCTGTTGAATTTTTTAAGCCTGAAGCCATTATAAAATTTACTAGCATTTTCATTAATCCTTTGCTCACATATGCTGGTTTGAGACAGCTTCCTCTTCTTTACTGTCCTTGAACAAAGCAGAAACACAAAAATGTGGTTTAGAAATCTTATCCACATGTCTACTCAGACCATGCATGCTGTCAGTTTTTATTGTTTTGTTGTTGGATTTTTTATTCCTTAATTAAAGGAATAAAAAATATATATTAAAAATATTGGAATAATTTTTCTGGGTCTATCACATAAAGAAATAAATTGTGTTATCATTCATTTGTTGTAAATATAACTTGTAATCTGGCATTTCTTAGTTAATTTTCAGATCAAGCTTTTATATTCAAACTTGAAGTGCTGAAATGATTGATTTTAGGAAAGGGATATATGGATGAAATGTGGAAATATGTTTCTTATTGAAGTCTTTAACTTTTATACAAATTTTATTTGGAGCCCAAATGTCTTTCACAGGGCCATATGCAAAGATCATTGAAGTCAAAAGGACAACCTTGCACAGACCTCTTTAATTTCTGGAACTAATTTATAGACTATTTCCACATTAAATTTCTTCTGAAACTATTTTTATGTTTATGTTGTCAAATTACTTCAGTGCAATGAAACATCTCCTTACATTCAGAAATTTCACCTTCAAATCTGCCACACAGTAAAGGAAGAGGAATCATGTGATGGCAGCACTTCTGTTACTACACGTACTTTCTCCTATAAGATGTGAAGTTATTTACACATCTGTTTTCTTTTCCTCACCTTAGTGGGCTGTTTCTCTTTCTCCCTTCTTCAAGGACAGAATGTAAATAGAAGGGTAATGTATTTTTTTCTCAAATCCAAAACATCATTCACAAAACATTCCTATAAAAAAGTTGTTCATTTTCACACTTTATTGCGTGAGGAATCATTTTCATTGTAAGTTCTTTTTATTGCCTGTAAGAAGTATGGCTACAATCCAGCTCTTCACAAACAATGGTAAATTTCATGCAATACAAAATATATTCATTATCTTCAGAGGCCTTCTTCCTCTAATGAGTTTACAAATCTTCTTGATTCAGAGATAAACTGAATACAAAAGGTTGATTTAAGCACTCCTCTAGCTGCCAGATGATTATGCCTTTGCAAACCATATTTTGGTATGAAAGATGAGCTATTATTCATTTTTCCTTGTTCAAGAACAATTCATACAGGTTATTTCCTGGGTGTGCAATTTCTCATACTGCTCTAGACATAATCTTGGATAATTTGTACTGTGACTTTGATTTACATTTTCATATTTTCCAAACACAGAAATTGGACTTAGTGACATCTGAGGTACAGTAGTATAATGCCTAAAAATTAGCTATCTGCCTGCAGATTTGCACTGCTGAATCAGATGCTTATGTACCTTTTACATTGAAAGAAAAAAGGGGTACATAGGGCATAATGAGACACATTCATAAGATTAAGCAGAAGTTCCTCCAGACAGTAAAAGCTGATGAGAAGTGTGTTTGTGACAAGCTAAATCTCTTGAACTCAAACTATGTGGCAATAGTGGGAATCAGATCCTTACATCCCTTCTGGCTTTGAGATCAGAAGAGGATAAATTTAACATAACAGCTAAGATCAGCATGCTGGATTTAGCATCTTCCATATCCTTAAAGAGCTCAGTCCCACAGCTCCTTGTTTCTAACAGGTCACTAGAAACCTTCTGACAAGAAGTGGAAATGCACAGAAATAAAAGTATCAAACACAGTCATCATCCAAATGGCCTTTAGTCTGGTAGTTATAACACTCTCATCAGAGCAGGGAAGCATAAGTCTAGTGACAGATTTTACTAATTATCACTGAAACAGCTTTGCTATTTGTTACCAATATTTTGTAAACAGTTTCTATTCCTACATCCTAGAATCACAGAATGGTTTAATTTGAAAGGGACCTTAAAGATCTTCCAGTTCCAATCCTCTTGCCACGGGCAGGGATTCCACCCACTAGATCAGATTGCCCAGAACCCCAGCCAATCTGACTTTGAACATCTCCAGTAATGGGGCATCCACAACTTCTCTGGGCAACCTGTTCCAGTGCCTCACTACCCTCTGAGTGAAGAATTTTCTCCTAACATCTAATCTAAATCTCCCCTCTTTTAGTTTAAAACCATTCCCTCTTGTCCTATCACTATCTGCCCATGTAAAAAGTCATTCTCCATGTCTTTTATAAGACCCTTTTAAGTACTGAAAGCTACAATGAGGTGTCCCCAGAGCTTTCTCTTCTTTACACTGAGCAGCCCCAGCTCTCTCCGCCTTTCTTCATAGAAGAGGTGCTCCAGCCCTCTGACCAATTTTGTGGCCCTCTTCTGGGCCACTCTAACAGATCCGCATCCTTCTTGTGCTGGGGGGTGGGGTGCAGACCTGGACTCAGTACTCCAAGTGGGGCCTCACAAGGGCAGAGTAGAGGGGGACAATCACCTCCCTTGACCCACTAGCAATGCCTCTTTTGATGCAGCCCAGAATGCAGTTGGCCTTCTGGGCTGCAGGCACACACTTCCGGCTCATTTGAGCTTTTCATCCACCAGAATCCTGAAGCCATTCTCTGTAGGACTCTCAATGAGTTCTTCTCCCAGTCTGTACTCCTGTCGGGAGTTGCCCTGGCCCAGGTGCAGCACCTTGCACTTGGACTTGTTAAACCTCATTAGGTTCCCGTGGGTCTCCTTCTCAAGCTTGTCCAGGTCCCTTTGGATGGCATCCCTTCTTTCTATTGTATCAATTGCACCACTCAGTTTGGTGTCATCTGCAAACTTGCTGAGGATGCACTTGATCCCATTGTCTATGTCATTTATAAAGATATTAAACATTACCAGTCCCAAGATAGATGTCTGAACATATAGCCATTGACTGCAACTCTGGGTGCAGTCATCCTGCCAATTCCTTATCCACCAAATAGTTCACCTTTCAGATCCACATCTCTCCATTTTGGAGATCTGGATGTCGTGTTCAACTGTGTCAAATGCCTTACAGAAATCCAGTTAAATAACATGATTTTTCTTTGTTGACTGATGCAGTCACTCCATCATAGAAGGCCAACAGATTGGTCAAGCACAATTTGCCTTTGATGAAGCCATGTTGGCTATCTCAGATCATTTCCTTGTCTTGCATGTACCTTAGCATTGCTTCCAGGGGGATTTGTTCCATTATCTGCCCAGGCAGAGATGAGGCTCACCGATCTGTAGTTTCCTGGGTCCTCCTTTCTACCCTTTTTAAAAATGAGAATGATGTTTCCCTTTTTCCAGTCACCGGAGACTTGACCTGACTGCCATGAATTTTGAAATATGCTGGAGAGTGGCTTGGCAATTCTATCAGCCAGTTCCCTTAGGACCTTGTATGTATGTCATCAGGCCCCATAGACTTGTATCTGTTCAGTTTCATCAACTGGTGTTGAACCTACTCTTTGCTTACATTGGGAAGGGACTTTTTTCCCCCAGACCCTACCTAGAGGCCCAGACTGCCTCCAGTCTTAACCTTTTTAATGATTTCATCTTCATTGGTGAGCACCAGGTGCAGTAACACTTCTCCACTGGTTTGTTTGTCAAATACCTGTACCATAAAGTTATCCTTGACACACACCAGGAGTCTCATGGATTGCTTATACACCCTTCTGTGTAGCTTTGCCAGCAGACATTCAGTTGGCTGAAGTTCCCCATCAGGATGGGAGTGTGTGAGCATGTTTCCTGCAGTTGAAGCAAGAAGGCCTAGTCAGCAGCCTCTCTTTGAAAAGACAGCCTATAGTAGACCCCAAACACAAGGTGTCCTTTACTGGTCCAGTGATGAGCTATTTTTCGAGTGCCTGACAAATTTAAGTTTGGGTACAATATTAGAGATAAAGTCAACTGTGTTTCCTTAAGTTCTTCTATAATAAGAGATGAATGATGCCCTAAGTTTTGTTGTTGTTACTGTTTTTGTTGTGTTGTTGTTGTTTCCTGAAGTGAGTAATGTAGCACTTACATTTGTCTGAGCTTCCTGATGCAGCAAAATAAAGCAGTGCAGGATATATGGAAACAGCAGCTGAGGTCTTGGAAGCAACAGCATTAAAACAGCAGGGCTAGTAAAGCAGAATCATCTCAGTGCTGCACCTGGTTACAGAGCATAATTCTAAGAAGTGGATGAGAGGGATCTGGGGGTTGTGGTTGACAGCAAGTTGAATATGAGCCAGCAGTGTGCCCTGGCAGCCAGGAGGGCCAACCGTATCCTGGGGTGCATCAAGCATGGCATTGCTAGTCGGTCGAGGGAAGTGATTGTCCCGCGGCCTCACCTCGAGTACTGTGTGCAGTTCTGGGCACCACAGTACAAAAGGACATTAAACTGTTGGAGAGAGTCCAGAGAAGGGCGATGAAAATGGTGAAGGGCCTAGAGGGGAAGACATATGAGGAGCGGCTGAGGTCACTTGGCTTGTTCAGCCTGGAGAAGAGGAGGCTGAGGGGGGGACCTCATCGCAGTCGACAACTTCCTCGCGAGAGGCAGTGGAGAGGCAGGTGACCTATTCTCCGTTACCACTAGTGACAGGACCCGCGGGAACGGTGCTAAGCTGAGGCAGGGGAAGTTTAGGCTAGACATCAGGAAGAAGTTCTTCACCGAGAGGGTGGCCGCACACTGGAACAGGCTCCCCAGTGAAGCAGTCACTTCACCAAGCCTGTCTGAATTTAAGAAGCGATTGGACTGTGCACTTAGTCACATGGTCTAAACTTTTGGGTAGACCTGTGCGGTGCCAGGAGTTGGACTTGATGATCCTTATGGGTCCCTTCCAACTCAGGATATTCTATGATTCCATGATCATGTGGCGTAGTCTTCTTCATGTCTCTGTTCGGGCGCCACTTGTGGCGTAAGGACCACACGAACACCAGGGTTCTTTTAGGAACAGTAACTGCTACCACTTTATTGATGACATAACTTCAACTCCCTCTTATTGAGAGCATAACTTCAACACCCTTATTGAGGACAGGCTCCCTTCTTATACCATTCGTTCCACAGCAGTACTTTTCCACTAACTATTCATTGGTCAAACAACTTTGCCCGGCAACAGCAAACACCCAGCAACTTCCATGTCTTAAAGGCCGGAGAACAAGCAGTCCCAGACAGCAAGGCATCCCCTGAATCACCCTTCTTTGTTCCTTCTAAACTTTTTACATTCCTCATGGCCTCATCATTAAGAATCCTATGTTATCACCAACCATAGGGCTTGTCAACCCCCATGGCCACACTCCCACAAGATCAAGTGCCTCTGACAAAACTGTAAATACAGGTATGTTTTCTGTAACATGTTACTACTTCAAATGAATGTCATCTGGTAGATGCCTGTTAATTCAAAATTTCAGTTTTCTTCTCTAAATGTCTTTTAGGTCAATTGGTTTAATCTTTTAAACAATAGAGTAATGTTTTTATGTGCTTAACATGAGATGTAAAATGAACTTTGTGAATCTATAAAAAAACATATTTTTGTATTGTTAAAAAGAGTATTATGAGAATCTTTAGTTTTGATCTGCATTTCAAACCCTATAAAGACCTCTTTTTTTTTCTTTCTTTTTTTTTTTTTTTTTTTTTAAATCAAGGTCCTCAATTTAAACTTTAGGAATTATGTCTTTTAGTTCTGAAAATGGATTTAGACTTTGTAACACTTCTCAAAAATTCAGTTTAATCTTGGGCAGTATCTGTAATAATCTGCAACCATTTTCCAGCCTTAGGAATTCAGCATCAAAACTCTATTAAAAACCAGAAAATGTAAATTTATTTTTTCCTTTCATAGTTGCTTGAGGTCAGATTTATTAACTGAATATTTTTAATACTTTGGCTACACTCTCTAACCCTTACTTGTATAGAGAAGAAAATAACACAAATTATAATGTTGATTTTTTTTTTTGATAGATTTAATAGGATTTAACAGGGCAATAGGCCTT